>JAPWDM010000024.1:1215000-1355000 GCA_035578155.1 Brachynemurus nebulosus
TTTCTTCACGAAAAATATGATTAATAATCAAAAGATAATTCAATGCTGATACAATTCGTAATTCGTTCACAAATGGTTTTCAATTTAAACCTAAAACAAAATATAAAAAAAATTAATTATTTATTCAATCTTCTTAATTTGTATATTTTACCTCGTTTTTTGAAGTTTAAGGCCACAAAAATTAACAAAAAAATTGTTTACTTTTACTAAATTTCGTTGAAAAATATAAGATTTAAATTCTGACATATCTAACAATGAAAATTCAAATATTATTTGAATTACCTAATCAGAATTGCCAACATTGTACTATAGAAGAGTACCTACTATTATACGCTATATATCTATGTATGTATGTATGTACAGTATATCACAAAAGTGTTTAGACAAAAGTTTCTTTGAAAAAACTTAAAAATTTTATTTAATTTTTTACGATATCTTCTGTACAAAAGAAAATAGAAATAAATTCTTCAAAATGAGTTTAAAATACACAACATTACTTTTTTAGAGTCGTCCAGAGGTCCAAAGGGTTATTTGATGGATACGCTTGAGTCACTATCTACTGCGCAATACCTACAGCAACACCATGTCACATTGAATGATTGTGCGCCGTTGCCACATCTGGACGACTCTAAAAAAGTAATTTTGTGTATTTTAAACTCATTTCAAAATAAGCATTCAATATAATCAGACCACCTTTTTGTTTAATTATTGTGTTCATAACAATTTTTTAATTTTTAATTATTACCGATGTGTTTTAATAGTCTAAATCATTTTTTAACCAGTGTTTTAAACAAAATTCTCATAAATTTCAATAATTTAAACTTGAAGTGCTCAATTATCTGTCAGTATATTATGATCAATCGAATTTTTTCGACCTTTTGGTCAATTGTTGATGTGTTGACACCTCGTTTTCTTTGTGTCCCATTGTTTTTTAGCAATTTGGTGCGGTTCGATTCGATAGAATGCTCTGGAATCGTTCACTCATTATAATTAATCTTTATTCAACTTTTTTCAAAACTTGTTGTACTCGATAATAATTTTCTTCTTTTTCTTTCTTTTTTACGTCGTTTTGCCAAAATCTTTGAAAATGGCCACGGGCCGAAACATGTAAGATTTTTTAAAAATATTTTTTAAAATTTAGTTTGACATTTATTTTTCATTTTTAATTGGTGATGTTTTTAGCTGATTTTTTATTTGATTTTTTGTTTTTTGACTCGTGTGACAAGGATATGTAGTATCATATTCTTAATCCACAACGATTCGTTTTTGATCATTGTGCAGGAAGTCGTTGTTTTATCAGATTTTATATATATATATATATATATATATATATATATATATATATATATATATATATATATATATATATAGGGTGTAAAACAAATAACTCTCGTCCTTTTGTGGGGTGACCCATAGCACCCTGTAGACACTAAAACCGGAAGAATTTTTTCGGAATTAACAGTCGCGTCACGCCTCAAAAGGATAAGAGTTATTTCCTTTACACCCTGTATATATTATATATACACATATATATATATATATTTATATATATATATATATATATATATATATATATATATATATATATATATATATATATATATATATATATATATAAAATCTGATAAAACAACGACTTCCTGCACAATGATCAAAAACGAAAAAACCATCGTTGTGGATTAAGAATATGATACTACATATCATATATATATATAAAATATATAATACACAAAATGACTAAAATTTGGCTTCTAAAAATAGAATGTGTCTGGCTAACAAGCACATCCAAAGGCATTGAACTTTTGATATTTTCACTAAATTTCCTAAAATTTAGATACTATGGGCGCAAGCTAAAACGAACTTTTTTATCTACATCTGCATTTATCTTTGTCTACCATATTAATAAATAGAAGTTTACTCACTCACTCCTATAAAAACATAATTACTTGGTTTGTTTGGTAACTATGGAAATAACATAATTTGTGTTCCCCTCACCTCGGGTCTTTTGAGCTTGTGCCCATAATACCTCGTTCAGGTATATACATATATATTATATGTTCTAAGTTTGAATAAATTTTTGAAAAGAATTGATTAATTTTTTAAGAATGCGCCATCACCGATTTTGGAAATTTGTTCACTGTTAGAGAGTTAAAACTATTTTAGATGGATCTAGGTTATTTTCCATGAGGTCTGCCACGGTTCTGCGCAGGGGCGTATACAGCCGATCCTCTTGGGGGGAATCACGCGGGATATAATAGAATTAAAAAAAAATTTTGCAACAATATTAGCAAAAAAAATTATAAATTGGACCGTTGACGACCAAAGAAAAACCTCAACTAGTAAATTTAACGATATGGTGTTTAGAAATTACGTAGGATGCGCCAAAAGTTCTCAGCCTGAGTATTAAAAAATGCAGAGAGAACAGTGAAATTTTTCTATATAACCGCCCTCTATTTCAATACACTTATTATAAGGTGGGAGAAGGATCTCTATGCCTTTATAATAATAAGCAAATTCTTTGTAGCGATTCTACAAGAGCGATGTTTTCGGAAGTGATCCAATCTGCCGGACGTCCAGAACGATCATCGTCATTGAGGGACTCATACCGCAGACGAAACCTTTGGCACGGCTTTATCGTATACACCATCCAATCTGTTCTTAATTTCTTCTGGACTTTGTCCTTCTTTTGTCAGAAATTTTATGACTCCACGATATTCAATTTTTGAAACGGTCGACATATTGAAGTAGTAAGGATTGGACAGTTCTGGAGCCTCCTTCCCTCCTGCCGACTTTTTGAGTGTCCTCGGCAGGAGGCAAAACTACCGAGGCGGTTCTAGAAGCCTCCGGCGGTGGGTGGAGCAAAACTTGGTCTCCAACCTAACGATATCTAGTGAAATTTTTTTCTAACCTAACAGAACCCAACGGAACTTGACCCAACCTAACAGAACCTAAGGAAATTTGGTGTAACCTAACAAATTTTTTTTCTAACCTAAGAATTCCCTAATAGATGGCGCAGCCACCTTCGAGCCGTGTAAATTCCCTAATAGATGGCGCAGCTACCTTCAAGCCTGTGAATTCGCTACTAGATGGCGTTGCTAGTCTGGATTCCTGTGTGTAAGTTTGAAAAATTGTCAATAGATGGCATCGAAAACCTTTTTTTTGATAGTTAAACTAGCCATTAAAAAAAAAGATGGCCTTGCTTTCATAATTTTATAATATTTTTATCTGAAAACAGGTTTAAACTGTCAGCTGACGTCACTAAAGGTAAACTGATATCAAATAGCGAAGATTTCTCTCTAATATGCAAAAATGAATTTTATCATATGATTGTATATTTTTATCTGAAAACAGGTTTATACAGGTTTTCCTCTAAATAAAAACACTTTTTTTTTATTTTTAATTTTATTTTTTATTTTTTTTTTTATTAAATAAAAACACATTTTTTTATTTTTAATTTTTTTTAATTTTTTTAATTTTTTCTTATTTTAATAAATTTATTTTAAAAGAAATATTTTACAGTAAAAATGTTTAAATGTTATTACAATAATATTTGTATATGGATATGACATTTTCCATGGCGCAAGTTGCTCCGGAATGATGGCCGCATCGAGGGCTAGTGTATGTTGATGTTATGATTCTCAACTTGGGGCAAATTGTTATTTCTTCAAAGTTCATAATGGGCGCTGACGGTAGTAGTCGTTTCAAATACCGCACTTTTTCTTCTCCTTTCGTATAAATGATTTGAGTTCCGTGCAGATTGTTTATTAAAATGTATTGTAGTTCCTCGTATTCAATATGTCCATCCACCCAGGCGAACCCATGATGCTTTTCCCGCAACCAGCGAGCTGTGCGTTGATCTTTTTCACTTAATCCGCAAAACGGTATTGGTGATTTGAAAATATAGTGTTGTAGTATATAATCTTCACCACAATTTTCTTTGGAAGAATCGAATTTCAACAGAGCTAATTCCTTTATGTAGAATTTCCCATTTGTTGAATTTGGAAATCCTTGGAAGTCAACAATTGCTGCGTCGGTCTTCATTGTGCGTTGTCTAGAGCGAAACTGGCTGATTTATAGTCGGATTGCGATGCTTTTATACATATTTTGTCACAATATTCGTCAATGGATTATATTGAACCACACGATCATGTAGTAGAAGGCAAAATGCTGATGTATTCTCCGGCACCTCCTTCAACGTTTTAAATTCAATTCGAATATCCACCGGTCCACTTTTCAATGATTCGTTATCGTGCTATTTTATTGTGGAAAATCAATTAGTTTGTCGACCCCGAGTTGGTGTAGTGGTTAGCAACTCCGCTCTTGTCTGGCAGATTGCGAGTTCGAAACCAACCGGGGGAGATTCGTCATCTACATTACTACGCCGCTCATTAGTTTATCGTAGAATTGTTGGTATTTTCAGAGTTTTCAACGAGTTGTTTAATAATTTCCTCTCGACGCTTCGCTTTACTTAGTTCTCTTAATTCTGCGTTAGAACATTGAAGAAGATTGATGTAATGATCCGTAAATTCCATACAACAGAAATATTCCGATATTTCAATATTTCCAATATTTCGTCTATAATTGGGCTTTAAAAGTCTACAAACCACCTCTATAAATTCAATGGTGTTTGTTGAATAATTTTTTACTATTTTAATACACAAGTCGGTCAATTGGTGATCTTTGATTCCTCACAGAGCACTTTCTTGCATATGCACAAATTTTTAATATAATTATAAATTTTACAAGTTAAAAAAATGATCATTGTGTATCTATTTTTGTTTAAAACTATACTTAATAAAAAAAATTTAAAGAAAAAAAACCGATCTTTTGATTTACACCGATCCCCTAAAAAGAAATCATACTAATTTTTGATATTATACCTTAAACTTGATGTATATATAAAAATTCCATTTACAATTATGGTACACCATATATACTCGTAAATTTTACAAAAATGTATCACTCTGTACATTTTTTTAAATCTGTGTGCATATTCTTTGATGTTATTTAATCAGCTAAATCTTTAATCAACTAAATCAGCTAAAATTGTTACATACTTACGTTATAAATATCTAAGTGTGTATTTTTCTTTTAAATATATAACTTATAAATACTCATGATTACTTTACTATAACTGTAATCACGCGATATCATGTTATAAAATACATAAGAATTTACTCATTTAATGTAAAAATATTTGATCAACAACAATTAAATAAAAACGAATTTTTTTAAAATATATATAGTAATATAATATTTCCCATATATACAGTACTCTGTTAAAAGAACGGGTTTCTACACCGTTAAAAACATATATTTTACAATATCAATATATTGTAAAAAATCATATTTCTTAATATTTTTAAAACTGAATATGTAATATCAAGAATTTAAAACAGTTTTTAAACATTAATTTCTCCTCATAATATTTTTTTAGTCTTAAATTAATAGCACAATGTTCCATATATTTTAAGAAAATTTTCCTTTTAATATTTTATAACTTATCTAAAAAATTTATAGCTATTTTTATCAAAAAATTTAATACTTGCTATTGTTAAAAAATTAGTTAAATATATCTATAGGTATTAAGTGACCTCTAGTTTTTGTAAAAGACGGTGGTAATAGCAATTCATCTTAAATACGAAATTATTTTATCAATGCTAAATAAGCGTTTTTTTTCTCATATTATCATACTCCAATATATTGTATATTATTATATTTTATAAAAATGTGTTTTATTTATTAAAAAATTTTGCAAAATTTTAAATAATATCGCGTCAAAATAATATTCAGAAGTCAATAAAAGAAAATAGCAGTAAATTTATTAAGATAACTATAAATAAATATTAATCTAATGTTGAAATATTTATTAACAAATAGTACTGCTTAATAGAAAATTAGGCACCTATTGTTTTGTTTTCAAATTTACCTTTTTGCAATTAAAGAAAATTTTAGTAACTATCGATACCTATATAAAACGATACCCATAAAAGACAAGCATGTTCTGATCTCAACAATTTTTTCCCATGTTAAATTCGTATGTTCTTACTTCGCTGAAACTTATTATGTTTATATATTCCCCCAATATTTTCTACCATAAACAATAGTTATAGCAAGCTAGGTAGGTATTGAATAAGTATTTTTTGTTTGTTAATTTATTGATGATAGAGAAAAAAAAAATTTATGTTTTTATAGACAGTGAAATACTTTTAAACTATTTTTTGCAGTTTAATTTTGTAAAAACACCTAAAAATTATCAGTCACAGACAAATATTTCTAAGCAAACGAATTGAAAATGTAATTTTATACCATAAGAATAAATGCGTATATATAGGGTGGACAGTAAATAACTCTCACAATTTTTAAAGAGCGGATGAAAACTTTAATTTTGGATTACGAAATTTTATTTTTTTTTCCGGAGTTAAGCTGCATTCAATTAACTAACCCTTTCCTGCACAGCAGTTTTAGATCATTATTGTTCAACGATACTTTATTTTTTAACAAATCATTAATAATATGGGTGAATACTTATTGGCAAGAATTACATAGTTTGCACATACGTTCTATTGTGTCAGAACGTCAATGGAGCAATGCGATTTAATTGCCTATATTCAGGAGCAAGCAAAAACATTACCTATTTTAATAGCTTAGAAAATACACATTACATAGTTCGTTGTAAGAACAACCATTTCGGTGATCTTTTTTAACGAATTACTAGAATTAAGGACTGTGGTATGTAAGAAATAACAACACTCACATAATTTTAAAATAATTAACATATAGCTATTGGAAAAGTTACAAAGATTTTTTTTAACAACTTATTAAATGCTGATAGCTTATTTTAATATCTCCTATAGGGCCTTAAGTATAACCCTTCACCCGAAATTTTTTCATCACCATCGTTGGCGACTGTATTCTCGTCATCATCAGCTTCTCCTTGGCTCGCAGTATCTTCGCTATCGCTAGCAGATGTTTTTTCATCTCTGTCTTCGTCATCATCATTGGATACATATTTTAACACTGGTTCAATAATATCATGCTTTTCCAATTCCCTGGTTATTGAGATAATCCGCTTTCCAATGTCACTTTCCTTTAAATTATTAAAATGGCTTCGTTTTTTCTCGTTTTCGATATAATCCGCGAAGCTGGGATTTATAATATGACTCCTTTCCATTAAATTGCACACAGTATTAACCATTTCTTCTCCAATTTGCGTCTGAGTCGCTAAACTTCTTAGTTCATCAACTAAATGGTTCGGGTAATCAAAATATTCTTCTCCTTCATCAACAGGTTTCGAATGGCCATTATGAAGGTTAGCATTTTCATCATCATATTTGAAACGTTTAGCTCCGCCATTTGTTGAGTTAGATGTCGAAGGTTGTTCCTTTTCTCCTGAATTTTTATTTTCTTGTTTTTCATCCTTTGCGCATGCGTTCTGTTGCAATCGTAATACTGTTAAGCTATGCATAGTTGTGAATTTTGTGGTAAGAAATTTTCGCGGAAGTTTAATCTCTCGCGTCATTTAAGAACTAAACATAATTCGTCTGAGAATGATAAAAAAAATGATGAAAATGGAATAAGTCAATTTGAAAATTCCACGAATCGGTCAGTAAATAATGGGACACACGTGAACAGAGCGTAGAAGAGGAGACTTTCAATACAAAGTGAATCGTCAAAATCGAATGATGAAGATGATGATGATGGTGAAACCAATTATAGCTTTGAAGCAAGAAATGAAGAAAAGGAAGATAAAGCACCAGTATTTCAAAATCAGCAGGAAGGTGATACAGATCTATCTACAAGAAACTTGAATACTTTTAATCAAAGTATGATGGCTGCAGCAGAAGCAATCAGACGTAAATTCCACGCTTTAAAAAACTCGCATAATATTCTACAATCGGCGAATGATGAAGATAATCGATCTGATGAACAAAAGCATTTACCATCGCCTGATAACTACAAAAAAACAAGTTTTACTCCAAAGATGGCTGGTCTCTTACAAACTGCTCTAGATATATTAATGGTCAAAGAGCTTCAGAACGCATGCGCAAAGGATGAAAAACAAGAAAATAAAAATTCAGGAGAAAAGGAACAACCTTCGACATCTAACTCAACAAATGGCGGAGCTAAACGTTTCAAATATGATGATGAAAATGCTAACCTTCATAATGGCCATTCGAAACCTGTTGATGAAGAAGAAGAATATTTTGATTACCCGAACCATTTAGTTGATGAACTAAGAAGTTTAGCGACTCAGACGCAAATTGGAGAAGAAATGGTTAATACTGTGTGCAATTTAATGGAAAGGAGTCATATTATAAATCCCAGCTTCGCGGATTATATCGAAAACGAGAAAAAACGAAGCCATTTTAATAATTTAAAGGAAAGTGACATTGGAAAGCGGATTATCTCAATAACCAGGGAATTGGAAAAGCATGATATTATTGAACCAGTGTTAAAATATGTATCCAATGATGATGACGAAGACAGAGATGAAAAAACATCTGCTAGCGATAGCGAAGATACTGCGAGCGAAGGAGAAGCTGATGATGACGAGAATACAGTCGCCAACGATGGTGATGAAAAAATTTCGGGTGAAGGGTTATACTTAAGGCCCTATAGGAGATATTAAAATAAGCTATCATCATTTAATAAGTTGTTAAAAAAAATCTTTGTAACTTTTCCAATAGCTATATGTTAATTATTTTAAAATTATGTGAGTGTTGTTATTTCTTACATACCATAGTCCTTAAGCAATTTTAGTAATTCGTTAAAAAAGATCACCGAAATGATTGTTCTTACAACGAAAAAAAATGTAATGTGTATTTTCTAAGCTATTAAAATAGGTAATGTTTTTGCTTGCTCCTGAATATAGGCAATTAAATCGCATTGTCCTATTAACATTCTGATGCGATAGAACATATGTGTAAACTATGTAATTCTTGCCAATAAGTATTCACCCATATTATTAATGATTTGCTAATTTGAAGTATCGTTTGCACAGTAATGATCTAAAACTGCTGTGCAGGAAAGGGTTAATTAATTGAATGCAGCTTAACTCCGGAAAAAAAAAATAAAATTTCGTAATCCAAAATTAATGTTTTCATCCGCTCTTTAAAAATTATGAGAGTTATTTACTGTCCACCCTATATATACGCATTTATTCTTATGATATAAAGCTACATTTTCAATTCGTTTGCTTAGAAATATTTGTCTGTGACTGATAATTTTTAGGTGTTTTTACAAAATTAAACTGCAAAAAATAGTTTAAAAGTATTTCACTGTCTATAAAAACATAAATTTTTTTTCTCTATCATCAATAAATTAACAAACAAAAAATACTTATTCAATACCTACCTAGCTTACTATAACTATTGTTTATGGTAGAAAATATTGGGGGAATATATAAACATAATAAGTTTCAGCGAAGTAAGAACATACGAATTTAACATGGGAAAAAATTGTTGAGATCAGAACATGCTTGTCTTTTATGGGTATCGTTTTATATAGGTATCGATAGTTACTAAAATTTTCTTTAATTGCAAAAAGGTAAATTTGAAAACAAAACAATAGGTGCCTAATTTTCTATTAAGCAGTACTATTTGTTAATAAATATTTCAACATTAGATTAATATTTATTTATAGTTATCTTAATAAATTTACTGCTATTTTCTTTTATTGACTTCTGAATATTATTTTGACGCGATATTATTTAAAATTTTGCAAAATTTTTTAATAAATAAAACACATTTTTATAAAATATAATAATATACAATATATTGGAGTATGATAATATGAGAAAAAAAACGCTTATTTAGCATTGATAAAATAATTTCGTGTTTAAGATGAATTGCTATTACCACCGTCTTTTACAAAAACTAGAGGTCACTTAACACCTATAGATATATTTAACTAATTTTTTAACAATAGCAAGTATTAAATTTTTTGATAAAAATAGCTATAAATTTTTTAGATAAGTTATAAAATATTAAAAGGAAAATTTTCTTAAAATATATGGAACATTGTGCTATTAATTTAAGACTAAAAAAATATTATGAGGAGAAATTAATGTTTAAAAACTGTTTTAAATTCTTGATATTACATATTCAGTTTTAAAAATATTAAGAAATATGATTTTTTACAATATATTGATATTGTAAAATATATGTTTTTAACGGTGTAGAAACCCGTTCTTTTAACAGAGTACTGTATATATGGGAAATATTATATTACTATATATATTTTAAAAAAAATTCGTTTTTATTTAATTGTTGTTGATCAAATATTTTTACATTAAATGAGTAAATTCTTATGTATTTTATAACATGATATCGCGTGATTACAGTTATAGTAAAGTAATCATGAGTATTTATAAGTTATATATTTAAAAGAAAAATACACACTTAGATATTTATAACGTAAGTATGTAACAATTTTAGCTGATTTAGTTGATTAAAGATTTAGCTGATTAAATAACATCAAAGAATATGCACACAGATTTAAAAAAATGTACAGAGTGATACATTTTTGTAAAATTTACGAGTATATATGGTGTACCATAATTGTAAATGGAATTTTTATATATACATCAAGTTTAAGGTATAATATCAAAAATTAGTATGATTTCTTTTTAGGGGATCGGTGTAAATCAAAAGATCGGTTTTTTTTCTTTAAATTTTTTTTATTAAGTATAGTTTTAAACAAAAATAGATACACAATGATCATTTTTTTAACTTGTAAAATTTATAATTATATTAAAAATTTGTGCATATGCAAGAAAGTGCTCTGTGAGGAATCAAAGATCACCAATTGACCGACTTGTGTATTAAAATAGTAAAAAATTATTCAACAAACACCATTGAATTTATAGAGGTGGTTTGTAGACTTTTAAAGCCCAATTATAGACGAAATATTGGAAATATTGAAATATCGGAATATTTCTGTTGTATGGAATTTACGGATCATTACATCAATCTTCTTCAATGTTCTAACGCAGAATTAAGAGAACTAAGTAAAGCGAAGCGTCGAGAGGAAATTATTAAACAACTCGTTGAAAACTCTGAAAATACCAACAATTCTACGATAAACTAATGAGCGGCGTAGTAATGTAGATGACGAATCTCCCCCGGTTGGTTTCGAACTCGCAATCTGCCAGACAAGAGCGGAGTTGCTAACCACTACACCAACTCGGGGTCGACAAACTAATTGATTTTCCACAATAAAATAGCACGATAACGAATCATTGAAAAGTGGACCGGTGGATATTCGAATTGAATTTAAAACGTTGAAGGAGGTGCCGGAGAATACATCAGCATTTTGCCTTCTACTACATGATCGTGTGGTTCAATATAATCCATTGACGAATATTGTGACAAAATATGTATAAAAGCATCGCAATCCGACTATAAATCAGCCAGTTTCGCTCTAGACAACGCACAATGAAGACCGACGCAGCAATTGTTGACTTCCAAGGATTTCCAAATTCAACAAATGGGAAATTCTACATAAAGGAATTAGCTCTGTTGAAATTCGATTCTTCCAAAGAAAATTGTGGTGAAGATTATATACTACAACACTATATTTTCAAATCACCAATACCGTTTTGCGGATTAAGTGAAAAAGATCAACGCACAGCTCGCTGGTTGCGGGAAAAGCATCATGGGTTCGCCTGGGTGGATGGACATATTGAATACGAGGAACTACAATACATTTTAATAAACAATCTGCACGGAACTCAAATCATTTATACGAAAGGAGAAGAAAAAGTGCGGTATTTGAAACGACTACTACCGTCAGCGCCCATTATGAACTTTGAAGAAATAACAATTTGCCCCAAGTTGAGAATCATAACATCAACATACACTAGCCCTCGATGCGGCCATCATTCCGGAGCAACTTGCGCCATGGAAAATGTCATATCCATATACAAATATTATTGTAATAACATTTAAACATTTTTACTGTAAAATATTTCTTTTAAAATAAATTTATTAAAATAAGAAAAAATTAAAAAAATTAAAAAAAATTAAAAATAAAAAAATGTGTTTTTATTTAATAAAAAAAAAAAATAAAAAATAAAATTAAAAATAAAAAAAAAGTGTTTTTATTTAGAGGAAAACCTGTATAAACCTGTTTTCAGATAAAAATATACAATCATATGATAAAATTCATTTTTGCATATTAGAGAGAAATCTTCGCTATTTGATATCAGTTTACCTTTAGTGACGTCAGCTGACAGTTTAAACCTGTTTTCAGATAAAAATATTATAAAATTATGAAAGCAAGGCCATCTTTTTTTTAATGGCTAGTTTAACTATCAAAAAAAAAGGTTTTCGATGCCATCTATTGACAATTTTTCAAACTTACACACAGGAATCCAGACTAGCAACGCCATCTAGTAGCGAATTCACAGGCTCGAAGGTAGCTGCGCCATCTATTAGGGAATTTACACGGCTCGAAGGTGGCTGCGCCATCTATTAGGGAATTCTTAGGTTAGAAAAAAAATTTGTTAGGTTACACCAAATTTCCTTAGGTTCTGTTAGGTTGGGTCAAGTTCCGTTGGGTTCTGTTAGGTTAGAAAAAAATTTCACTAGATATCGTTAGGTTGGAGACCAAGTTTTGCTCCACCCACCGCCGGAGGCTTCTAGAACCGCCTCGGTAGTTTTGCCTCCTGCCGAAGACACTCAAAAAATCGGCAGGAGGGAAGGAGGCTCCAGAACTGTCCAATCCTTACTATTTATTGAGTTTACACTTTTACAACAAAATATATAAAACACATGTAAGCTCGTCCACTGCGTTTATGATTACTAGAGACTTAATACTTTCTGTGTGTATAAATTACGTCACATTTAAATAAGTTTAATCTAATCATGTTAGGCCGAGAACTTTTGGCGCTCCCCAGGTAAATAATAGCTAGTCTCTATTTTTAATTCTCGAGGTGGGAGGTCATGATCCCTTGACTCTCCCCCCCTTGTATGCGCGCCTGGTTCTACGTCTCAAAAGCGTCAAAAATAAATTACGCAACTGATTTTGAAAAATTTTTTCATCGCTAAAAAGTTAAACTATTCTTAATGAATATGGACTATATTGAGATTCGCCATGAGATCCTATATTTTGGGTTCTGGGGACCCAAAAGCTCCAAAAATTGACTGCTCAATCGATTTTGAAGATTTTTTCACTGTTAGGTAAACTATTTTAAATGGATACCGGTTGTTATAGGAAACCGACCAGTGTTCAGTCTTTGGAAATTTGTTATGTTATGCAGATGCTTCAATAGGGGTATTTTTTCAATATATTAACGCTTGTGACAATTTACGTGGGTTGTTCATGTTCAATTTGTCAGTAATTGTACATTGTTTCGTCTTTATTGTTAATCTTCAATGATGCTCAAACGTATGGGATCCGAATATATTAATTGCGGTGTGATAATTCTTGCATCTTTCGGCCTACGGATATGATATTTTGTATGTTTATATGTTAGAATTGAGGAGCTTGGTGGAAAAAGAGCGTAAGTACAAACTTATCGTTTTGACAAAAAATCATTTCAAAGTTTGGGTGTCTAGTATAAAGCTGAAGACTGAAAAACTGGTAATTGTCGTGTTATACAATCGGTAGCACTAATAATATACTATGCATTAAGATTAAAAAACAGTGAATATCGGTTGCCATTACATATTTTTTCCAATTTTTTCGAAGTGTGACTTACGCCCTTTTTGCAGATAAAATTTTGATTGAACCAAGTTCTTTTTTCTTTTTTTGAAATTCTAATTAAACTTTGACAGCACATTTATTAAATTCTAAACCAAAACATTTGATTCCAGTTAATTTCATGAATACGTATATGTATACTTGTATAGTGTCCGCCTGAAAGTTGGTTATACGTGAAAAACTTTCTCATATCAAATTTCTCAGATAATTTATTCTTGATAAAAGTTAGTATTTATGTCAGTCTTAAACTAAAAAAGCACCCATAGAAACTTGCATATATCTGGTTGTATCATGAGCGGACTTAAAAATGTTAATATGGCTTAAGAGTAAAGTACTATAATTAATGAAAATTGAAGAAAATATAATTTGGAAAAGTTGTTTAGAAGTGAAAGTTAATTCAAAATACAGAATCACAGCTAACTGCCCCAAAAAATAAGTTTGGGTATTTTCTTTCGTTTTTTCTGTATCACACTGTATATCATAAGAGTAGAAATACCTTTTAAAGGCTATTATCTATGAGGTACTCTGAAAATTTATTCTTAGTTGTGAGTTACTAATTAGAAATTTAATTTTATGCAAAAATGGCATATAAGCTTCAAATTATTATCGTAACGTAGGGAAATTATTATCGTAGCTCGTTCTTTCTAAATTATGTACTTTAAAGTATATCGTAAGTTTGTAACAATTCATTACTAAAATACGAGATTCTTTGACCATACTTTTGCTCACTATTAAATCAAAAAGTTAAAATTTTTGCCAAGTTAATATTATCAAAGGGTGTATTTATGTAAAAAGAAATAAACTGGTGCGATGTATAGTATATTAAGCTGGTAATGATAGCTATTACTCACGAAGATGAAATTGCGACACGAGCCGAGCTTGCGAGTCGAGTATCGTAATGCATCTGAGTGAGTAATAGTCATTGCAAGCGAGTAGAATACGATATTTTTTCTACGACTCCCTTTTTCTAAGGATCCCTTGATAACCAGTCAAGTGCCTTCTCACTAGGCTACCGATCTTCTGTTTGAAAAACATTCCATTTTAATAAATGGGTTTAAGTAAATTTTTTTACAAAGGACAATGTGCAAAATTGCCCCCCAGCGCCAATTGTTAAGATGTGTATTTTCTGAAAGCCCCTTCCTAGTAGGTCACAAATATACCGATCTTAGGTATGGAGAACTTGGCCTTCAAAAGTTCTGATGTGCAGTAGGTTTTGCATACTCCACCTGCCATTCCTTAAGGAAACGATGTGTGTTGACCTGCAGCGAGCATTGAAGTCCCCTTCGGGAGGCTGCACTTTGGACTACCTTATTTCGACAATCTACCAAGCGATCTGCCAGAATTCGCCACCAGTAGGACTCCCAAACTTCTCTTCGGATACTCCCAATGTACAGGTTTGAAACCGTTCAGTACGTCTTCTGCCATAGGCCACGTGAAAAAATGAGGTTAGGCCACTTGCCAGGAGAGTGGTTTTACATAGTGATAGGCCGGCCCACGACATGTTTCATAACCCATTTGTACCTATACAGAGTATCCCGTTTGGCTATGGCCGGGTGCAAACTTTTGTACATTTGACGCCCATAACTTTTGAAGGTCAGGTTCTCCATGAAGGTGCCCATTGACAAAGTTGAGCTACTTGACCAGGGCTATCGATCGACACCGGTCTCAACCTTGGGCCCTAGGGGGCAGCTCCCCATATAGTTTTGCCCATTGTCCTTTCGAACTATAATATGAAGAAGATGCTGTTAAAAGAAAAATCAAAATATGAAATATTTAGTGACTTATGGCTCATAGTAGAGAACGCCGAGACCGTATGTACTATGAACTAGCGAGCCAAGTACCTGAGACGCTAGAGGCGGCGTAATGCTTTCTTCTTAAGTACTTTTGTATATACCCACTTTACTGCTTGTTTTCGTACAGCAAATATTCGTGAAAATACTTCAAATAAAAACACCATCACATACAGTTGTATCGCATTGAAATTCTAAATGCGATTACCTTCAAATATTTTTAAAAACTGCTCTAAATATAACTCGATAAGTTATCGATGAATCTCACTGAAGTTTCTCACTATGATATTACCGGAAGGATAAACCTAAAGTTTGAAGGATATCGCATAGATAAATTTTTTTGGGGGGTAAAAACTGTTGAAAAAATGATCGAAAATTGAATGTTTTGGTTACAATGTTTATCTTCCCCCTAAATGTATCAGTAATCAAAAAAGAAATTCTTTTCTGTTTCTGATGAATAGTGAAAATGTGACAAATGAAGCATTTTTTGATGGCACAGGAAAGACGCCTGGGGGAAAGGCTATAACGTCACCGCTTTTTTTTATAAAAGAAAAGGAAATAAAATGTTTTTGAACTCTTTAAATTTATGATAAAATCACATTAAAATTTAAAAATAATGTGATTATTTCATCATCCACAAAAATGTTCGCAAAAAATAACTCATTTTCAATCGTTGTAGCGATATTTACAAGTTCGTTCCATAAATTTCTTTTGGTAAAAAAAGTAACAAATAAGAATATTTTTTTAAATTTATTTAATTTATCCGATGATTATTTTAAACAGTGCGCCTTCAACATAAACAAACTTTAACGACAATGACAGAATTACATAACAGTTTACGAAATGTCAGTTCCGGTGCGCAGCAGATAAAAATTTTCTACCCAGCTCGAAATACTCCGGTCAATGTCTCTTCATTCCGAAAATTTTAATTCAACTATGTATTTTGAAGTTCTTCTCAAGTCCCGTTAGTGGATCGAAGAATCAAGTTTTCCATTGAATAATCGCCTAGATGCTACTTGATCGAAGTTTCGGAATGAAGAGACATTGACCGGAGCATTTCGAGCTGGATAGAACATTTCTATCTGCTGCGCACCGGAACTGACATTTCGTAAGCTGTTATGTAATTCTGTCATTGTCATGAAACTTTAAACACACGATTTACTATAGGATATATGACCAAATCATTATATTAATTAAAAATCACCGAGTTTAGTCAAATAAAATATAAAATGGTAAAGGAAAATAGGTTATTGACTGGTATTAACGAAAATTTAAATTAAAATTCTGTAGTTTTGTTTTAAGCATATCAGGAATGTTAAGAGAAAGTTTAGTCACAGTCCTAATAACCTTTATTCTTTTTGTTTTCTGGGTCACTCTGAACATGAATTTGAGGTTTGCTGACAGATATTTTGCCCGGAACATTGATTATTTTGCGAAAAAAGGTCAAATTTTTGCTAATGACCTTAATTTTGGTAAATATGCATTTTCTCGAAAAAGTTATTCTTTACAAAATTAAAATAAACAAAATTTCCTAATTACGTACAAGTTTTGTACGTAACAATTTTCTCTACAATCAACCGTTACGCCGCTAGAGCGCGCTGAAAAACTTAGAGAATTCTTAAAAATAAAAAAGTCAATCTTACCATTTTACTTTTGATTTTCATGGAAACGATCGATATTACGATAGTTTTTGCCATGTATAATATTAAACTTAACGAAATAAACTTAAAAATTAACAAACTATTGAGTCCGCCGATTACCAACCTCATCTAAAATAAAGATTTGTCTAAACGTAAAACCTAAAAAAAAAAAAATTGGAGACAAATGAGTGAAAAACCAATTTTCAATTAAAATAAATTAAATTAAAAAAAATGATTTTTAAGAAAAAGCTTTTATTTAAAAATGGGCTAAAAAAAATAAAATAACTTTTGAGTGAAGTTTGGAGCAATATGCAACATAATTTATAAAAGCTTGAGGCATTATCATTAGTTATTTCTGTTTTGGATGTATTGGATATAAGTGTAGCTATTTTACTTTTCAGTAGTTACCAAACTTAATTAAACGCCTCAAGCTTTTATAAATTATGTTGCATTCTGCTTCAAACTTCACTCAAAACTCAAAAAATTGAAATGTAAAAACAATGGACAATATTTGACAATTCGAAATGTCAAAAAGTTGCGCAGGACTAAAAATCAACAATTTTGGTTTTGGGGCGATTTAGGACAAAACTAATTATACAATATTGCATTGTCATCAAGGTTATACACATGCGCAAAATTTAAAACCTTTAGCTCAATTACAACCTGTCGAAATTTTGATTCCAAGATTTGATCTAAACCAACATACTAACATACCAAGTTAAATAAAAGCTTTTAATTACTTAATATAGGGTAAAAGCCTTATGGAACGGTATCTAATTATGAACATTTACATATTAATGAAGTTAATTGTTAAAGAAACGTCTGATAACAAAAATTATTATTAATAGAATGATTGTTTTTCAATTTAAATTCACCTCGCATTTAAAGTTTCCTTACTTAATTAAAGAAATAAATATGTAAATGTCAAAACTGTTCCAGTATTAGATACCGTTCCACAAAGGGGGCTTTTACCCTAACGAGAAATACTATAATGAAATGTACAGAAAATGTGAATTATGGGTAGTCTCTTGATCATGTAAATTAATATTTTAAGGTTTAAGAACGTCATTCTATACACCCCTTTTTTTGTATTATGGGCGCAAGCACAAAACACCTCCACAAAACTGGGGTGAGGGGCATACAAATTGTATTATTTACATAGTTACCAACCAAACGAAGTAATTATGTTTTTATATGAGTGAGTGAGTAAAATTCTATTAGCGAATTTCCAAAACTGGAAATTCAGCTATTACAGCAGGTGTGATGACGCGACCTAAGTCCGGGACCATAACAGAAATATGTTTTGAGGTCCCTAGAATACGAAAATGATATTCACTAAAATTTATATATATATATATATATATATATATATATATATATATATATAATATATATATATATATATATATATATATATATATATATATATATTTATGTGTTCCCACGATAACTCTCGAACGAAACGTTTAATGCACATGAAATTTGGTGTGTGTATTGGAATCTGGTTTGGCTCACCTAAGTTCGTTAGCCAGACACGTCGGATGCCCAGAAGTAGGTTTTTCAGGCATTTTTTGTCAACAAAATGAGTTTTTTGCCAGAATTAAGCAATTTTTCAAAATTTTCTTTACACCAATTGAAAGTAAAAGGGAATATGCGTAAAAAATGTTTTTACACCGTTGCTCTAAGTCATTTACTTTTTGAGAAAAATTAGAAAATATGTTGGAAGAAATCATTTTGCATCACACTCACACTCACACTCTTTTTTTTTCTGTCTCATTTTTTGCGAGCTAAATTCGAAAAAAAAACGCTTTATAAGTAGCGTGTCATGATTTTTTAAATCCAATTTAACGATTCGGCTATATTCTATTTCTCTGTCAGTTAAATGTTTTTATAATGTTCTCTATTCCATTTTTTTTTGAGAAGAAAAATCACGGCAATATTTTATATGTGATATGATCAGAATTTAGATTATGTTTACACCTTAGTAAAATTAATAAGAGTTCGCTTCAATCGCATAAAAATTACGTTAAATCATATAGTACAATAATATTTTAACGTAATTTTCTATCCGATTCACAATACAGTTATGATTAGATACGCATAAACAGAGTATTATACTTGTAAATAATTTTACACATTCAATTTTTTTTTTATTTAACAAAAAAAGTAATTTTAAATTTTGACATATTTTAAATCGAAAATTTTAAAGAGCAGAAATTTGTTTAATAAAATCCATACATCTACTCATTTTATATCAAAAATGTCTGAAAACAGAATATTTTTTAATAATTAACCCAGAAAAAGTATATAAGAGCTAATTTTTATAATTTTTTTTAAAAATTTCAAAATAAAATGACGTTTGATAGTACCTAGGATTACAGATGATTTTTTTTCTACCAACAGATTCAAAATAAATATCAAATTGTTATAATTTCTAACATAAAATTCTTGAATTATACGTAATTTATGTATTTGACAATTCAGGTGGATGCATTCAAGCATACGAAATGCATAAAAATTTTAACATATTCTTTTTCATAATATATTTCTTTTGAAAATAATAAAAACTTGTACAAATAAATAAGAATAATGAAACACAAAAAGCTAATTTCGTAAGTTAATTAGTAAAATTTCGCATACTTCAGCACCTGCGGTGGAAAATTTGGTGTTATTAACAGAAAATATATTTTATTTCTCAAAGTATTGCGGCAGTTTTTAACAAAATAGTTCTCCATTTTATACTCAAGTTCATAGCAGTTACCGAAAATACACGAAAATCCTTTAATTTCCACATATTTTGTCAGTCATTTCAACTCGTGAACAGTATAATTTAAAAATGGAAAGTATATTTAGCTTAAAATGGTGCTGGCATACTGACACATTCTACTATTTTGTAAAAATAAACAAGAAAACACGTTTTTATTATTTATTTATTTTGGTATTATTAACAGAAAATATATTTTATTTCTCAAAGTATTGCGGCAGTTTTGAACAAAATAAATTCTCCATTTTATACTCAAGTTCATAGCAATTACCGAAAATACTATAATTTCCACATATTTTGTCAGTCATTTCAACTCGTGAACAGTATAATTTAAAATTGGAAAGTAGATTTAGCTTAAAATAGTGCTGGTTAAACTGACACATTCTATTATTTAGTTAAATTAAACAAGAAAACACGCTTTTATTATTTATTTATTTTTTTAAATACATTAATTAATTATTTTATGATTTCTGGTTTTTTCTCTTCATAAGGCAAATATTTCCTTCATTTTTTTGTTTTTGGTCCGTACCTTTTCTTTCAATTTATAAATAAAACTTCCAGTTTAAAATCTGTGGCAAATATAACAGCAATTTTTACTTCTATTAAACCAAAATCAAAATTACATTAAGTAAAAATTCATTTAATTTTAGTCTTCAAACGTAAATCAAATTAATTCTTTGTCCGATCCTTTATAAAAACCACAATAAATTTCGTTCACTTTCCTTAAACCTTGTATCTAGAAAAAAAAAGACATCAAATTTAAAGAGAAAGGTATATAAAATACACAATTATAGATTATAAATTCATATAGATAATTAATATTTACTTGTTATAATATGTATATTATAGTTAGGTGAAATTATAAAATAAATTTAATAAAAATAAAAATAAAAATATTGACAGCTTGCATTTAAACGCATATTATAACAAAACAAACAATGAAAGAGTCTGGAACCATTACCATAGGTGAATTTGCCCAAGAAATGAAATTCAACGATATGTATGCGATTGTGTAGCTTAGTGAAAGAGTAAACCATACGTATGGGTTTTTTTCAATATCTTTACATTTCGCGGAGTTATAATACCAAATACCAAAAAATAGTGGTCTTATTCAAACTTTTTTTTCTCGTAAACTATTACAGATAAAACTATGAAACAAAATCCATATTGTTTGCTATGTCCAGTACTTTATTATATATTTTTTTCATTTAAAATGGACATTAAATACCCTTTATAAAATATGAAAAAAATATTCATTAAATTTTTTTAGCTACTTGTACAAGAGTGACCACTTTCTTATTACTACCAAAAGAAAGCTCGCAAGCACTTCCCTCATCTCCCTGAATTTTATTTTTGTCAAAAGGGTGGAACATATTGAAAAAAAATAAGAACCTATATATTTGGTGATGTTCATGGTATGTGTATGTGCAGGTACAGGTCAACAAATCTGACTTTACCTCTTTAAGGTCATTAAAAATGCATTCTTAAAGAAGTGAGATAGTACTTAATATAAAGAAAAAATGACCTTGAAGCGGCAAAGTCAGATTTGTTGAACTGTACCTACTTGTTATTGAATTATGTTTTTAAGAAATATTTTGAATGAATAAATGAATCATTGAATGATTTTTTTTTTTTTTTTTTTTAATTTTTATTATTACATGAGAATCTGATGCCTGCTCTACACTCTCGATCGAAGTTCCTCGACGAAGTAAGCGCTAAAGTTGGCTGAAGTCCTAATACCGTTATAACACCAGCCAGGAAGAACCATGAAATGACCTTTTACACTCTCGTACTCGGTCCACTTTGCGAGAATTGAGAGTAGGCATAAGGAATCTAATATGTTTTATCTTCAAAATGTAGACTTTTTTCATATCGGAGTTCTAAAAAACAATTAGTTACGAAAAAAGAACTAACTTCTCTCATTGTCTTTAACGTATTACTCAGTTCTACAATTATTTCGCAAGTAAATCCAACTAACATTTTTACTTACCCGTTAGATAAACTAAAACTGCTTACTTGATCAATTAGTGATGTATTTAACTTCATGAGTGAATTTAAAATTGTAGACTTGAGAAGTATGTTAAAAGCAATGAAAAAAATTAGTTCTTGATTCGTAGCTGATTATTTTTTAAAACTCTTATGTGGAATGAGTCTACATTTTGAACATAAAACATATTAGATTCCTTATGGCTACTCTCAATTCTCGCAAAGTGGACCGAGTACGAGAGTGTAGAAGGTCATTTCATGGTTCTTCGTGGCTGGTGTTATAACGGTATACCGACTTAAGCCAACTTTAGCGATTACTTCGTCGAGGAACTTCGATCGAGAGTGTAGAGCAGGCATCAGATTCTCATGTAATTAAAAAAAAAAAAAAAAAAAAAAACATTCAATGATTCATTTATTCATTCAAAATATTTCTTAAAAACATAATTCAAAAACAAGTAGGTACAGTTCAACAAATCTGACTTTACCGCTTCAAGGTCATTTTTTCTTTATATTAAGTACTATCTCACTTCTTTAAGAGTGCATTTTTAATGACCTTGAAGAGGTAAAGTCATATTTGTTGACCTGTACCTGCACATACACATACCATGAACATCACCAAATATATATATTCTTATTTTTTTTCAATATGTTCCACCCTTTTGACAAAAATAAAATTCAGGGAGATGAGGGAAGTGCTTGCGAGCTTTCTTTTGGTAGTAATAAGAAAGTGGTCACTCTTGTACAAGTAGCTAAAAAAATTTAATGAATATTTCCTTCATATTTTATAAAGGGTATTTAATGTCCATTTTAAATGAAAAAAATATATAATAAAGTACTGGACATAGTAAACAATATGGATTTTGTTTCATCGTTTTATCCGTAATAGTTTACGAGAAAAAAAAGTTTGAATAAGACCACTATTTTTTGGTATTTGGTATTATAACTCCGCAAAATGTAAAGATATTGAGGAAAAATCCATACGTATGGTTTACTCTTTCATTAAGCTACACAATCGCATACATATCGTTGAACTTCATTTCTTGGGCAAATTCACCTATGGTAATGGTTCCAGACTCTTTGAATTTAGAAGAATACTAACCGCTATAATCAGAGAATAAATTCGAAATGTAATAATTATATTGGCGACCATAGAGCACTAGAGATAACATACCTGTTTGCAAATGTTTGCGAACACAAAATTTGTTTGGTGGATACGATCGTCACGAATGTTTGCTAATGTTTGTAGTGTTTCGTCCAAAGTCGGTACATCAAAGGGAATTTGTTGTTTGGTACGTTTTGTGTTTTTCTGGTGGAGACGGTATGTTAATACGAAGTACATACCCGAAGTACGAACAACAAACGAGTATCATAATATGTATGTACATTGGTATGTACATTATACATATTGCGATATAATATACATGTATTTATATACGAATACGAATACGTGGAACAACTACAAACATTCGTAAACGGATTATCGTTGGTAACGGTTTGTTCAGTGGAGACAGTGTGTTCGCAAACAGTTGCAAACATTTGCAAACAACTACAAACATTTGAAGCAAATGTTTTTTCGGTGGATTCGCACCTTAAGAGATAGAAAATTTCCCAATAGTCCCAAAAATCAAAAAAGCGTGGATGAGTTCGTCAGCCAGATACGTTCGATTTTTAGAAGCGAAATTTTTTGCCATTTTTTGCCATTTTAAGTGGCTTTTTGCAAAATTTAAATTTTTAAAAAATTAACTACTCAACCGATTTTGAAAATATTTTCACCGTTAGATAGCTAAACTATTGTAGATAGATACAGGTTGTTATATGAAATCCCTCAGTGTCCAATCTCTGGAAATTCGCTATGTTATGCAGGTGCTGCGACAGGAGTATTTATTAATATGATAGATAAAGATAAATGCAGATGTAGGTAAAAAAGTTCTTTTTGGTTTGCGCCCATAATAGGTGGATCAGAGAGAAGAGAGTAACATCAGTCGTTTCCATGGAAATTGGAAATAAAATGACAAGATTGACGTTTTTTTTTTTTTTATTTTTAAGAATTCTGCCCGATTTTAACGCTCTAACGGCGTAACGGTTGGTCATAGAAAGTATTGTTATGTACAAAATTTGTAGAAAATTTTGTACATAACAATTTTGTAGAGAACCACTTTTTCGAGAAAATGCATATTCACCAAGATTAAGAACAAAAACCTAACAAATTAACAAAAATTTGAGTTTTTTCGCAAAATAATCAATGTTCCGGGCAAAATATCGGTCAGCAAACCTCAAATTCGTGTTCTGCGACCCAAAAAACATAAAGAATAAAGGTTCTTAGGAGTGTGACTAAATTTTCCACTAACTGGCCTTTTTTTCATAAATTAACTAGCCTATCAAGTCAATATTACTTCACATCGAAACATATTGACTTAATTTATAATAAAAAATAATTTTATTTTAATCACTTTTCAATGTGAATCAATGGCTTAAAATTTTATTAAGCATACTTCAAAAAATTTTAAAGAATCATGTCTTTTGTCGTTATTAGTAGGTACTAATTAATAGTACATAATGTGTTCTAATTTTATTGTGAAAGTAAAATATTCTATAGCCAGTACAATAAGAAATTAATAATTAATTAATGTTTTTTTATATCTTTTCGTTTCAGATTGATAAACAACTACAAACAATTAGTAATTATTTCTTATTCTCACTGGCAGTAGCGGATTTCGCAATAGGATTAATTTCTATGCCACTATTTACTGTAAGCATATTATTAGGATACTGGCCCTTAGGTCCACTGATCTGTGACACGTGGCTTGCATTGGACTACCTCGCTAGTAATGCTTCTGTATTAAATTTATTAATAATTAGTTTCGATCGATATTTCAGGTAAGTAAATTTTTTCAAAATATAAAATCTTTCCAAAAATACACCAGCAATATCATTACATTAGAATAGGACTAGACACCATTAGGAATCAAGTTATTATTTTCAAAAAATATTGAATTTTTTATGACAAAGGGTATAGAAAGATAAGGTATAAGAGCCAGGACACACGAACCACGCCACGACCACGCGACAGCGACAAAATAGTGGCTATTCTGTGGCCGGGTATGTATGCATGTACTTTTCTTATGGAAACACAAATTTCAAGACACACGAGCCACAGCCTGTCGTCGTAATCGGACACTGTCGCAATGTGTCGTCGTATTGTCGTTTTTAGTCGCTAAAACTTGCGACCAATGGACCACTTATAAGCGACAGATACGTACTACTAGTACTACAGTGTCTCTCGAACATTACAAGAAATCATTGAATAATACGACTCAAGCAGGTGTTTTGTAATTTTTGTTTTGTTTAGTTTTCTTAATTGTGTTTATTTTTATTTCTTTTGGTCTTTTTTGATTGTTTTGTTTTTTTGTTATTATTTTGTTTTTTTGTTTTGGTTTGTTTTTTTCTTGTTTTTTTTCTTTTTTTTTTTTGTCTTTTTTGGTCTTTTTTAATTTTTTTTTTGTTTTTGTTTCTTTGTTTTTATTTTCTTGAAAAAATGGCAATGGTTAACGAAGATTCATTTGATACGGAATTATTTATTGAGGAAATCCGGAATTTACCCGCAATTTGGGATTACACATATTCGGGATATAGTAACCGGATGGAAAAAGTAAAGGCATGGGAACATCTTTGCTTCAAATTTTATGATAACTTTGAAAATAAAGAAAAGAAAGAAAAAAATTGAATATAAACCTTTTTATGACACATTTTATTTACAATAAAGGTACCGCTGTTATAAACGTATCCTGTATATATATTGTTTATTGATTTATTTTTGCAGAATTATTTATGTATACATTCCTCAAAAATACTAATTAAACTAGGTCAACGTCTTTCTAAAAAAAATCACGTGAACAACCCCTTAAAATAAAATATAATAAAAAGAGAAAGCACGTTTCTTGAAAACAGCACCTGAACTAATAGTGCGTACTTCATCTCCTTTTTTAAGTTATTAATGTATATTTCTTATGAAAACGTGTACCAATAAATTTTATGACCTAGTCCACCGGGGTGCGATATTAGGTACAAAATATTCAATAATATTTAAAATTTAGTTTGTTTTAATGTTAGTTTGTTATTAATCATTTTTAAATGTTAGTATTAATATTATTTTTTTATCTTTTGTATATAATTTTTAATTTCTGTACATATTTTAATATAGTATTATTAGTACCTTATTAATAATTTTTCTGTTTATATCAATATTTATAAAAATTTGCAAGCTGTAGTGTATATATAACTTTTTTTTTGTAATTTTTTTTTTTTTTTTTAACAATGCTTGTAAGGCAAAGAGAACGCCAATAACAGAAGCTGAAATAGTAATAATAGTTAATTTTTGTAACTTTTGTAAATTATATAATTTGACCACTTTTGTATATTTTTCTAAATTTTATAAATTATAAAATAAATAAATTATAAACTATATAAACGTTCACTAATAAAATCAAAAATATATAAATGAAAATTAATTGCATATAATAGTATTCATATAATACACAGTAGCATACATAATGCAATTCAAAAATAAGAATATTTTTCCGTAGTACGCACTCGAGTATACAAGGTTCAGTTTTCATTTCCAAAAACATGTATGAAACGAGTGATTCGTTGACCTAGTTTAACTAGTATTTTTGAGGATACTATAATACAAAATAATTATTATAAAGGCAAATTGGTCAACAGAATTGAAACAGTTTTATGGCATGGAAAAACCCTTCGGTTAAGAATAAAAGCATGTACTAGAAGCTCTCCTGCTGTTTGAACGTGGATTATTGACTATTATTAGATAAATAAGCTATATAATTATTTAAACCTTTTTAGTTTTATAATAATAGAAAAAAATTAAAAATTCAAAGAAATAAAGAGCTGAAAATTTTTGAATTGTTTCATCAAATAATTTTAAAAATTGAATCTGCAAAAATATGTAATACCAAAATACCGATATGTATTTTAAAAGAAATATTATTTAAAAGAAGAATCACCTCTCTGATTAATTTTGTTTATTTTTATCCTAGCGTACCTACTTCACGCTGCAAAATTTTAAGTTCCTTAAATTTCAGTATTGATAAATCAATTATTGTATGAATACTTAACGCAGACACTGTATATAACAAACAGTATTAAGTGGCTTTGATGCCTCCTAGCAGTGACTGTACATCCTGTACGTCATTCGGCCACTAAAAAGTGGCTCGCAAGTCGCCGTCTAAGACACACGAACGACAGTACAACCACACGACAACCACAAAAAAGTGGTCGTGGCGTGGTTCGTGTGTCTTGGCTCTAAGATAAGAAAATGGCCCCCATAGCCGATGTCTGTAATTATATAGGTAGTAACATTGGCACCCCAAGTGATTACCAAATATAGGGTCATTGACTCTTAATCTTGACTTGTCCTTGAGATATTAACCAAATTTGTGTGACTGCTGTAATTTTTCAAACTAAATTTTCTCTCAAAAACTATAACACCTAGAAAACAGAACCGACGCCAAAATTTAGACCAAAAATTGGACCAATTATTTCATATTTTTTTGACATTTTCCCTAAATTTTAAAAGTTCTAAATAATTGCGTAAAAAAATATTTTGTTTTTTAGTATGGTTCTAGTATACTTACATTTTGCGCATCTTCAGTTATGAAAAGCTTTGGTGTAGCATAAGTGGACAGGTTAAACAATATACTGTATTTCTTTCGAACGGTGTAAGTACACTAGAACTGTACCAAAAATTAAAAATTTATTTTTGATACAATTATTTATAAGCATTCTCCTCTACGGTGAATAAATACCATATACTCAATAAATTATTACCAAAAAAGCGCCTCTTCGATTTTTATGAACTTTGGTGTGTTATAAATAGACAAAGTAAATAATATTCTGTATTTTTTTGAAAGGTGTAAGTGTACTAGAACTATACTAAAAGACAAAATATTTTTTATGCAATTATTTTGAACTTTTAAAATTTAGGAAAAAATGTCAAAAAATATGTAATAATTGTCCCAATATTACTTAAATTTTGACGTCGGTTCTGTTTTCCTAGGTGTTATAGTTTCTCGGAAAAATTAATTTGAAAAATTACAGCACTCACATATATTTTGGTTAATATCTCAAGGACAAGTCAAGATTAAGGTCAATAACCTTATATTGGTAATCACTTGGGGTACCAATGCTACTACATATATTATTACAGACATCAGCTATGAAGGTCATTTCCCAATACTTATATTGTTATATCCTTTATAAAAAATATTTTACCATAAAATTGCTTGCTAACAAGATATTAGCCAAAAGGGAACTGTAACTATTGTGTGTAACTTCAACTCATAAAATATAAACATGCAGGTAATTATACCCCGTTTCAAATACAACTGAGAATGAATCATCGTTAAAAAATTAAATTTTTCTTATATTCCAAACAAATGAATCTTCGATTCTTTTCTAAAAAGAAACTGCAAATTTGAAATTTATGCATTTGCAACAATGAAAGAGATAAAGCTAAGAAAACGGAAATTCCTTAAATTCGTAAGTGATCATCACGCTTATTTAAGTGAAATAGACCATAGAAGAAACTGATCACACAGAATTGTAATAACTGCAAAATATAAGAACTGTTGCAACTATTGTTATTACAATAATTATTGAAATAAACTGGATCTGGTTTTGAGACATAATTCAATTTTGAAATAAAAGCTATTAAAACGAAATTTCTAAATAATTTATTTAATGGCCCTCGGAATTTTTACTAAGGAAATAAAAATAGAAATGGTCATTTATTTAAAATGACTTCTATTGAAAACCAAAATTAATGCAAAATTTCTCTAAAACATATTATATAACTGACAATACTGAATTTAATTGTGTGTATTAATTTTTAGCGTAACAAGACCCCTAACGTATCGCGTAAAACGTACCACAAGTCGTGCAGCGTATATGATCGGTAGTGCTTGGGGTATTAGTTTATTGTTATGGCCACCGTGGATTTACAGTTGGCCGTATATAGAAGGAGAGAGAACTGTGCCCGATAATCAATGTTACATTCAATTTATTGAAACAAATCATTACATTACATTTGGTACCGCAATTGCTGCCTTTTATGTTCCTGTAACGGTCATGTGTTGCTTATATTGGCGTATTTGGCGCGAAACTGAGAAGAGACAAAAAGACTTACCGAATTTACAAGCTGGAAAGAAAGACTCATCGAAACGTAGTAATTCCAGGTACAGAAAAAGTTTTCAATCTAGAGATTCTTTTCAGTTAGTCAATATAATTATGTAGATTAGCCTAGACTTTAGACTAGACTTTTTGTAGTCTAGAGTTTGATAGAAATCAGAAAATTTCGGCAGTAAAATTATTTCGATGTAGAGTGTTATGTTTTAGTGACGAAGCGAATAACACTTGCGCTACGCTACATCACCACGAATTAGGTGAAGAATGGCGAAGACCGTCATGTACCACGGACGGTAGTTTAGGCGGTCGCCGAGGTTCGGCGTACGGTGGTCGTGGAAACTGTCGCGCGACGACGTCGCTAAGTAGTGTTCATGGCGTACGAAGATGGTGTGTTCAATGGTGGCATTCAGGGCGTGAAGACAATAGTGACGCAGAAGACACGCCCAGTGAATTAATGGCTGGCGGGGCGACAACGCCAGTAAGTGTGGAAACACCCTTACAAAGTAGTGTGTCACGGTGTACAAGTCTAAACGTGATTAGGTAAGAAGATATTTCTCATCATCATATTATACCTACTAATAATATTATTTTAATATTTGTCGCCTCATCATTATCAGAGATCCATATGTTTCAACATACGCACAAATGACACCAACACGCCTAGCCAGCAGCGGTTGTAGCGGCGCCACAATGAGTTCCAATATGGCGACGAGTAATTGTTTAGAGGCCCGTGACTCGCGCAGTTTACCAACGTCATCCGCATCACGTTTACGACCGTCGATGAGCACGGAAAGTGTTTATACGATATTAATTAGGTTACCGAGTGAGCCGTCAGGGACAAACGGTAGTACGGACACTACTGACTTGCAGCCAAGTATAAAAATGATCCCGGAGAGTAGCAGCGTAATGAACTCAATGTCGCGACGAACTAACGAGCCACATGATTTTTTTAATGTCAATCATTTAAATCGACGACCATCACAAATGCCAGATATACGAATACCACTAAATGCAAAAATTATACCTAAACAATTAGCTGACAAATCACTTTTAGCAGCTGGAGGTAAGTCCAAAAATTTTACCGTTTATAATTTCTTCACTCAGGATACGTACACCAGTATTTCTTTGTTACATAACAACAAAAAATACCAAATTCTGGCAAACGTAACAAATAGACATAATAAGCACCAAGAATTTTTATTAGGGAGGTTATTATTTATCTAGACGAGCCTCAGATTCAATAGATAAAGTGGATTTAATATACATAGTTTTATTTTCATTTAAAATCAAAATGGTTGTTAGTTGTGCTGGACAATTAATCGTCCCAATACCCGATAATTACTCGATCTATTGATTGTAACGATCTATACATAAATTGTAAAGTATATTATTCACTTCCATCATCATTAAAAATATACTCGAATATCTCTTTTCTCTGAGGTTTGTAGAGCTGTATTAATCTTCCTAATAAGCCTTCCTAATCTTCCTTATACATCTCAATCAGGTCCTTTCAACCTCTTATATAATTACGCACAACTCAATGCTTCACTCACTTCGATGGACTATGTCTCCTAATCTAACGCAATTTAAAAAAAAATAAAAATAAAAAAAAAAACTTTTATTTATTTAAAAATTCATAGTATTTTTAATACTGACACACATTTCTCGCCAAAATTACCTAAAATTTAAAGGTGCAGGTAATCCTATATAAATTTTTTTAAAAAGTTAAATTTTTCGCGTGTAAATTTATCAATACCTACTCTTTTGTAATGAGCCAACCTATATAATTTACTTATTTAATTTTATTAATAGCACATTGTACATTTTATAATTTTTTTTCCGTTACTTAAAGTAATACATTTATTTTATCTAGTTTTATAATATTAGGTGTCTTCTATCAACGTGGAATATGTTTGATCATCATTTTCTCTAGCGACAAACAAATCCTTGAAATGAATTGTTCTAGAAATAATTTTATAATATTTTAATTACGTCACAATTAGATTGGCCAATCAGAATCTCCCAAAGCCGCATTTTAAGCGTCAGTATATGAGACAATCCCGGCACAAAAACGGGGACTTTTCCAGTGAAGGCTTTGTTTCAAAAATACAAATCGACGTCTCTTCCACACAAGTTGAATCGTATCATTCAACTGTAGTATGTAAAATTTAACTTTTTTAAATTACAATTAATTAAAATATAAAGTAGTTCGTTACTCAGTAAAATACCAACCCAAACCCGTAACTCCTCCGAAGAGACACAACACTTTCCTTCTTTAATTTCTGAAACTCATTTAAAAAAAAAAAAAAATTCAAAGATACGCGTCTAACATTACTTTAACAGCTTTAACATACAATACGGTACTTGACTATATTTAAAATTTGTGTCAAATGTTAAATAATTCTATGCATTATCATTACATATGTTCAATTTTAATGATGAAACATAAAAAAATTTGATAACTATTTAAAAATTTTATTTTGAAATTCGCCATTTTCCAACAAATATTTAAATTAGTGAAAACGCGCCATTTCTTGCAAATTACGTAATATTTTGTAGCAAGATATATCGATTTTGATAATTTTCATCGTTGAGGTGAAATTGTGTTTTCATTTGAATATTTATATTAGCTTATATATATATATATATATATATATATATATATATATATATATATATATATATATATATATATATATATATATATAGTAATAATAATAGGCCAGGATTCAAATAAATACTTGCTTTTACTTTGACATTTTATGAATATAATCAAAGTTTTGAGGTTATAAATATTGACATTCACGTTTAGTTGCTTCAAACTGTGACGTCACTATAGTGAGGTGTTTTTCCCGCCTTTTTCTCATTTAAAATTGTAGGATTATTTTTTTTTTTTTTGATGATTTTTTACAGAATCTGACGAAAACAAAAAAAATTACTTAACTGATATGGAAAAACAATGCTTTTAGAATATTTTTGTAACTTCAGTCAAGTACCCTATTATTGACTAACAACAGTTTTCTTTTTATGTACCAAAAAAATTACGTAAGAAAATTTAGTCCTGATAATTTTCATTCAATCTATCTCATTCTTAATGTTCATGAATTTTTTCAATTTTTCGAGCGATCCTTCTAAAGAGTTAACCCCTCTCCCCCCAAAAATAAACTAAAAATACATTTATATATTTATTATTCGATTCGTGCATTATTAAAAATACCCTACTTGCTGCACTTCGAAAAAAAAAATTAATCCCTAGAATCGAAGCTTAGCTATTGAGCGATTCTGTCTCTATGCTAAATTTCAAATTTTCATTCGAATAGTCTCCGAGAAATTTGTCTTTGATAGACTGATGGACGCCGAAGTGTTCCATAAGTGTTGCATTTTGCCAATTTTGATACGGGACACTAAAAATTTAAAAATTTAAAAAATATATTACCTATGTTTTTAGTTTTAACTAAAGGAAGGATACCGATAAGGCCTTATTTTCGCCCCGAGATAACGGCAAAAATATATGTGTACGATTTAATGTTTTCTTTATACTCGTATATCCTGAAACTAGACTATGTGCCTGATAAGAAAGCGTATACCTATCTCTAAAAAAACTTTTCAGGCATTTAATTTTTTTTAACTATGACCCATCTGGAAATTAATTCTGAAAAAATTATGTGTTGCATGGATCATAGTAAGAAGGTGGCAAAAAATTTTTGATAATTATACCGTAGCTACAAGTTGATAAAAAAAGTATTAAAAAGTTAAACAGATATTTTTGGGAGGGGTGGGGGATAGGAAGTTAAATTTTTTTGAAGCGGAAAATACACCATAGAGGTATCTGAAACATATAAAAACTTCAACCAAATTCGTCAAGCCATTCAAAAGATTTTTCGACTTTCAAAAGATAATTACTTACCCACAAGGTGTAAGTTTTTAATGACTGAAATTCAGTAAATTTCAATTTTATGTCGATAGCAGCCAGCAGCAAAAAAAATTAACACAATTCAAATTCAATTGAAACACATACGTACAAGAGCATTCCTACTCGTGCTTACCTGCCAATACCCATTGTGTTTTTTTTTTTTTTTTTTTTTTTTTTTAAATATTAAATAAAGGATTTGAAGATATTTTTTCTTTCCAAAAAATCCAAAATTCCTATTTTATAAATAAACAGTGACTTTCATAACAATTTTAAATTATTAATATTTATGTATTGCATTTGTTATAAAAGTAGATTCATTTTTTTTAATTTTTAAAATTACTATACGTCTGCTTGTATTAGAATACACATAAAGCATTTTAAACACATTTAACAATACCATTGAATTCCGATGTAAAAATGGGAGAAGTGAGGGGAAAGCAATGTGGGATCCCTAAAAGGCACTAACTGGATACTAACTCAATACATGTACAAAATTTCAGCCCTCGAAGTTTCCCTAGAGAGTCTCCAGACGTGTTAGAAAAAAACCAAAAAAATCAAGGAAATATTGGCGTAAAAATCGTGGGGGTAAGGGATAAAAGTTAAAACCTCCAAATAGCAGTGGCTGACTATTAACTTAACCTATACACAAAATTTCAGCTCTCTAGGTTTATTTGGGGAAATTTTGACCCGAACGAAACTGTTAAAAAACAAGAAAAATCATGTTCATTTTGGTATAAAAATGGTGGGGGTAAGGGTTAAAAGTTGAGACCCCCAAAAGGCACCCCCTTGATACTAACTCAATCCGAATACCAAATTTCAGCCCTCTAGGTTTATTTGGGTGACCTGTGCGAGTGGTACAAACTTTGAAAACATCGAAAAAGCATGAAATTGTAGGCTAAAAATGGTGGGGGTGGGGGAAAAATATTAAAACCTCCAAAAAGCACAACCTAGGTACGAACTTTATCAACATATCAAATTTCAACGCTCTAATTCAGAAGGGCTGTGGGCGTGTTAGATCCAGCAAAAATATTTTTTCCCCTCTACTCCCTCCAAATTATCCCAGGAAACTGAATTTTAGATATGCTGTAGATAATTGACCGAAACATTATTTCCAACCGGTTTGGAAAAGTTTTATTGTTTTGTTCCCCCTCACCACCCCCTTAAATGTTGGATCGGATCTAAAATTTGCCCAAAATTGGACCCCACTTTGATAACATTGTTGTGCATCGGAATGAGCCCCACATACTCAATTTCAGCTCTTAACTGCCATAGGGGGGCCCTACACATGTCAAAAGGTAACGGAAATATATATATATATATATATATATATATATATATATATATATATATATATATATATATATATATATATATGTATGTATATATCAGACATTTTTTTCTACATAATCGTGTTCTACGAGTCCGAAAACGGATAGTGCCCTACTCTCGCCTCTCGCCGTTCTTATCGTATCGGCTGTATAAGTCTAATTTTTTCAGTTGGAAAATTCGACTAAAAAGACTACAATTGATGTTACCTCTGGAACGCCAAACTTTGGTCTAACTGTGATTTTCGTTCACCTTTTCAATAACATTTCAATTTGTTTCATATAGGTAGAATACATGTAAGAAACACCTTTTTTGTTATTTTAATGTTCTCATGTTACTGTACAATTTATTTAAAAATTACATTGCTTCCATTCTGCGCTCATAGGTATACAAATGAAATGATTTTACAATTAAAAAATTGATCATTATATAAATGCATGAAATAAATTTATTGAAGTGCCACCATGGCAGAAACGTGTTGGAACATGTCAATTCGTTGTTTTGACGGCGTATAGGAGTGACAGAGATGACAGTATCCCACTTTTACATAGATATGTTCAGGGTCCTTTTAAAATATTTTTACATAAAGATTCAAGTAATATTTTGAGAATAAAAATTCAATCTAGGCACACACCTTCCAAAATATTATACTCTCTTTGGATAGAGTACAATTCCACCACTGTATTAACCTGGTACTGTCAATGCAAAGTAGAGGCAAGACTTTTTGGTTGTTGCGCTCATATTATGCCTCCGTAATCTTGTATTTAAGTTGTGACAGACTTTAAGATCATAGTACTCGAAGTGGCTCTTGCGATTATCTACAATAGTTATTTAATGGATGCATATTATGTTGAAGGATATTGGAGTGACGAAAATGAAGACTAGATAAGGAGTGTAAAGTTTAAATAAAAATGTTGAAACTTTCGAAATTTTCTAAATAAAGTTTATTAATTTCATAATTTTGCTTTTTCATAGAACCTTCCTTCCTATAATAATGAGATCAATTGCAAAACAAATGATAAATGAAAATATTTTGGATATTTATTCCATCTTATTATTTACTTTCATGTAGGTAAACCTAATGGATATATAAGAATTATAAAATAAGGTCTTGTCGATACCCTTCCTTTGTAAGGATTGTATGTAGTTCAACTAAAATTTGCTTGCAATCGTCACATTGAACACCACTGTGATAAGCTATCAAACTTCTCTAATAAAAAATAATATTATTCGAATAAATTACCATAATATTTTATTTATTGCAGGTAAACAAGTTGTAAAGAAAAAGAAGAAATCTCAGGAGAAAAAAGCTGACAAAAAAGCCGCGAAAACATTATCGGCAATTTTATTAACATTCATCATCACATGGACACCATACAATATATTAGTATTGATTAAACCATTGACCGCGTGTACCAGCTGTATCCCGCAACAATTATGGGACTTTTTTTACTACCTCTGTTACATAAACAGCACAATTAATCCAATGTGTTATGCACTGTGTAATGCATCATTTCGTCGCACATATTTACGTATATTAAAATGTAAATGGCAAACGCGGAATCGAACGGCGATGAATAGAGGATATTATGGTTAGAAAATAAATAACACACACATAATAGATTTTTAATTTTTGATTTTTCGTCAGTACCTACTTGTTTTTGTACTTAAATGAATGAGTATTAAGATTAATTAAACGAATTATTATTCAACGACATTAAAATTAATAATTGTATGAAATGCATATATTGTATACATATATAATAATAGTAAAATTATTATAATATATCCACACCATTTCGTAGAAACATATTACATTAAACCAGCAAGCAACGTCTTTCCATCTAAATATAACGGACTCGTGAAACTTCATGAATATATATAACATTAATTGTATATTGTTCGAATAAGGACATGCAGTGAGTGTATTACGTAAAATCATTTACTTCTACATATGTGAAACCATGTGTGTATGTGTGTGTGAATTTCCATCGTCCGCTATCCACACATGAAGTGTCACGAGCAATTTTTATTTTTATTTTTATTTTTACTAGACACATAATATGTATTGAAAACGGAGAAGGATGTATCACATTCTGCTTGCTCACGACTCTCTATTATTAAGAATGTGAACTGTAAGAGTATGACTCGTTTGTTATTAGTAGCTATTGTATTCAAATTGGATGAAATGCTTCCACAGTGAATTAAATTTGTAATGCGAAGTTAAAGAATATGCATAATGAATTTGTTTTGTACGGTCGAAGGACTGATTTTGTGATAATGCTTTTAAAACAAAAGATACATTATTTAACTGTTTAGAGATAACGATATTCCATGCACTATCATGAAAAAATAATTTTTAAGAACAGTTTTCTTTACTAAAGGAATCTAAAAATTTAAAATAACAAGGGGCTAACTTTCTTTGAATCTTTTTCTGTCTCCCTCCGAAAAAATTACAATTAAAAACTTCCTGCTGAATTTTTATAAGTAATTTTAATTTAATAATAGCTTTTAATTTAAAACACCTTGACAAAGTGTTAGTAAAATGAATGTTGAAGTATTTCACTACTAAATGTGAAATCATTGATAAGAATAAATAACTAAACAAAAAATTTTGGTAAATAATTAACAATGATTTTTAAAGAATACGTAGGGATGTTATTTATATAGCCATAACTTCATAATACTAAGCTCCTGAATGAGAAAAATTACTAATTAAACAAAGAAGGAAGGAAACAACTAAGTGGAAATAGATAAAAAACATTGAAATATTTTTAAAGAAAACTTCCATAAAAAGAATTTTTTCCAAACGTTATGAAAATTGTACTTTCCCAACAAAAATAGCATGGTATTAAGGTAACAGAAATATTTACTTTAAATTAATGTAACTATTTTTATTATTTTCATAATACCAGCTGTAAAAAGGCTAAAATCAATTCTTAAAAGAATTCATTATTTTTAAACTTTTTATTTCGTTTTTATTATGTTAATTTATCTTATTTATTTCGCTTCTGATAAATTTATTTCAAATTTCCCACCGTATTTCTTATATACAGCAAGACCCTGAATATTATATATAGACCATTTTAATCTATGCATCTAAACATGCCACCAGAGGTGCCACCTATCAGAAAATGACCTTTCCAAAAGTTGTTAGGTACGAAAGGGGATATTGAATGGTGACCTTAAATTTGACCTTGACCTTCATTCTCAAGGTCATTTTGAGGTCAAGTCGTATTTTTTAAATGGAAAGGCCTACTTTTTATTTCGGATTCTGAAAGAGCGTGAAATTTTACGTCGAAAATGCTATAAACGAATTTTTTTTATTATTGGCCTTAAGAGGTGTAATGGCCACCAAAGAACAATAAAAAATTAGATTTTAAGGGAAAGATCTAACTTTAAAGTGTCGGCATCTTTTGGAGACGTAAAATAGGAGCTTTTGTTCGTTTTTAATGACCTTTGAAAGTCATTCTAAGATCAAAATCCATAAATAAATGACACTAAAATGTTATGAAGTATTAATTTTTCATAACTAATAAATTTCATAACAAAAAAATAAAAAATTAAAGGTCAATAAAAAAAATTCGTTTATAGCATTTTCAACGTGAAATTTCACGCTCTTTCAGAATCCGAAATAAAAAATAGGTCATTCCATTTGAAAAATACGACTTGACCTCAAAATGACCTTGAGAATAAAGGTCAAGGTCAAATATAAGGTCACCATTTAATGCCCCCCTTCGTACCTAACAACTTTTGTAAAGGTCATTTTTTGATAAGTGGCACCTCTAACTAGATATTTAGATGCATAGATTAAAATGACCCACTCTGTATAATACGGACCTACACTCTTATATCCTGGAAAGGAAACCAGAATGTTCTTTAGGGATTTACTGAACCCATTCTGAACCTTTATGTAAAATGTTATCAAAATCCCAGAAGTAGAAATAAAAACGAGAAGGGCCAAAGATCCAAGAATTAAATATTATTATAGGTATGCTAAATCACACTCGCGTAATGCTATAATCACAATATATCCGAACGTTTGTGCACGAAAGTATATACACACAGACGAGTTGTATAACAGTATAACAGCAGTGTTGCCAATTTTTTTTTCCAGAGACCACTAGATTCGACTTTGAAACCGTTAAAAACCCACTAAAAACCACCAGCTCTTTATTGACAAGCAAAAAAAAAAAGAAAAAGCTTTTCGCTTTTCGACAACAAAAATTTCTTTTTTAAATAAAAATTTTTATGAATTAATCATAACAAAATAGAATTAATAGAACAACATTATATAAAGAAATGATAAAATAACTAGCAGTTTTAGTGGTAGAACCATTAAAACGACACCACTGATAACCACAAACCACTAGAAAAAAATTTTCCCCACTGTGGGAAGTTCAAAACTACTAGTTTTAGTGGTAAAACCGCCAAGTTGGTAACACTGTATAACAGTAGATCTCATTTTTGGTTTCAATACAATTTAAAAATTGTAATGTTCTATGATGAAATATATGTAGGATGCGCGACTTCGAAGGTTATATGCACCCATAAGGTCCCAGTAAACACTGAATATAACAGTAACATAACATAGAAGTAACAATATGTAACAAGTTATATAACAAATAGTTACACATTTGTAACATAACTACAATATATCGTAAAAGTTATATTGCAGCTGTTATATTAGTGCAATATAACAGCAACATTACCTAAAAACATAAGGGCAATATAACTTGATTTGAGTTCCTGTTACATTACAATGTTATCTCTATGTTATATAACATTTGTTTCATCAATATGATGTATTTGTTCTATAACATTGATATATAACTTTTGTTGCACATATGCAATGCTTTTGTTACGTAACAGTGTTATATTTGTGTTATATAACATTGATTTTATCATGTTATTTAAATGTTACATAACAATGTTACATTTTTGTTATATAACATCGGTTTCATCGTGTTATATAAATGTTACATAACGTATTTATTTCAATTTTATGTAACATTTATTGAATCAATGTGATATGTTTGTTCTATAACATTGTTATCTTTATATTATGTAACATTTCTTATATCAGTGTAATTCACATGTTACATAAGATATTTAACTTTTGTTGCGCATATGCAATGCTTCCATTACATAACACAGATGTAATCTGTGGTTTCATCATGTTATTTAAATGTTATATAGAGTGTTTATTTCAGCTTTGTACTCTAATATTTGGACTATATACTTTTGAAATTTTTAAAAACATCCCCTTTAATACTTTTAACATTAAAATGAATTTTTAGTTATTGTTTTAAAAATAAAAATGTAATGAAATTTTTAACATTGCCTCTGTTTATTATTTTATCATAATATGTATTAATATGGTAATATACTTATTGGAAAGTATGATTGCTATAAACAGAAAAGGTTTGGTCTAGTGATTAAGGCAATGGAAAACTTATAAGATGTGCACCTTCAGCTTACGAATCGAATCCCGCAGCAGTCAACAGGAATAATAAAAACGTAAATAAAAATAATATATGTGTACATAACATAATATATAGGCCTATATACATATGTTATATAAGTGTAATAATATCTCATGTTAATAAAAAAATTCGTAACATAAAAGGTGAAAAAATGTCAGTAATTTACGTATATTCTTTTACATTTCATTTTATGTAACAGTTATATAATAGTGTTATATAACAATGTTATATAACTGAGGCGGAAATAGAAACATGTATGTAACAATCACGGTACATAACTGCAATATAAAATGTCACAGAAGTCATATTATGGTTATGTAAAAACTATGTAGCAGTGTTTACTGGGGTGTTAAATTACGTAGAAAAATATATCTGTTAGAGTTTTCATAAGAGATCTGGGTAGTATCACACAATTTTTTTGCAATTAATGAAGCAACGTAGTAAATTTTGTCGAAAAATCCAATAAAAATTATATATTAACAACTAAACTAACTAACCACTTAAACAATTAATGATATGCAGAATTCTGAATTTTGAATTTACGCCTATTTTTATCATCTCATTAAGTACTTTTAAGTATTGCCTTTCTAACTAAATGGAGATTAAATGTCTAAATTAATAATCAATTAAAATATTTTAATTTTTATCTTTAAAAATGTATTTACCTTAAGTCGGCCACCTATGCCCTAAAGCCGACCAAAAATGTTCCAAAGGTCGGCCATAAGGATTTTTCATAATATAAATGAATTTCGTACCTGATTATAGTTTATTATGAGACGAAGGAAAACGTTTAAAGACAGCTATTCGAACATTATAACATGTTATTCATTTAAATTTAAATCAAAACAGTATTATAAAAGAACATTTTTAAATATTTTTTAACAAATATTAATAATTGGTAATCATGATTACAAATTACATATTTATAAAATGTAATCTGAGATTTTCGATTAAATTACATTTTTTAATCGTAATTTGTAATCGTTTCTGAATTACAAAATATATAATTTAATTATATAATTACGGTTAATTTTGCTTAAACTACCCATAAATATGAATAAATAAACTGCTATCTAAATTAAAGCAATTTCGATAGAGAAAAAACTAGGTTAAAGAGGAAAGTTAACGTAGGGTTGGCAAATAAATTGTTTATTTTGTTAATTTAAGGGCTAAATTAACCAGTTATAATCAATTTATGATAAGTAATTCGATATCGATAATTTTCGATTACGAAAAGTAAATTTTAACAGTCTCAATATGTTTAGAATACCCATAACATGCTTCACTTAAACCTTCAAAAATTTCGTTATTTTTTCGCTACGACGCACTGTTTACAAGATATTTACGATCAAAAGTTTACGTTTACAAAAAGTAGCGAAAAGTAATTTTTTTAAAAATGTGTTACAGTTCACCAACTCAGTCTGACTAATGGAGCCACTTATAACCAATTTATGATAATTAATTCGATATCGATAATTTTTCATAACGAACGGTCGGAAAAGTAGGTTTTAACAGTCGCAATAGGTTTGGAATAACCATAACTTGCTTCAGTCAAGCATTCAAAAGTTTTATTCTTTTTTCGCTAGGACACATCGCTTAATAAAGTCTTTACGATCAAAATTTTCGATTACGAAAAGTACCGTTTAAATAAAAACAATTAAAAAAAAAATTAGATTTTAGCATAACGTAACTTTAGAAGCACTTTATGACTACTGCCTACAGCCAGTGTGTTAATAATAATATAATGAGTACAAGAAAACTAATTTGTTGACGGCCTGGCCGACCTTAGGATTTCTCTACAAATTTTATCCTTAATGCCGGCCGTACGTTTTTTTTTAAAATTTCAAACGATAAACGTTTTAAACAATTTCTAACTTCTTGAGAGGTGTATAATGTTATTAAATTTTGTAAATTCAATCATTGTTGTTAAAAACTAATTGCTTAAAGTAAAAACTAAAAATAATTGCTTATTTCCCGCACTGACTAAACTTAAAAATTATAGAATGGCCGATCCATTTTCAACACAATTTGTTATTTATCAGTAGATAAATGTAATAAAACATTAAATACTTGATAAAAATTATTCATTTTAAAAATCGTGAATCCAGAATAGACGAACCTTTTGTTTCAATTAGTGATGAGCAAATGCAAGACCAAGACCAAGACTTGGCAGTCTTGGTCTTGGTCTTGTTCTTGCATTAACAATCTTGGTCTTGGTCTTGCTAGAGCAGTTTGAGTCTTGGTCTTGGTCTTGGTCTTGCAAAATGCAGTCTTGGTCTTGGTATTGCTAAAGAATCTTGCACTTTCTTGCATTTTTTTATTAGCGAATTTTTTCCTTCTAAAATCAGAATTTTCTCTTTACGGTATTAATTATACTTTTAAACTATTTAAATAATTTAGCAAGAGTCTTGCTTTTTTCTTGCTATAGTCTTGGTCTTGCTTACTTGAGTCTTGGTATTGGTCTTGCAGCCATACTTATAGTCTTGGTCTTGGTCTTGGTCTTGCAAAATGCAGTCTTGGTCTTGGTCTTGGTCTTGCAAAAAATGCAAGACCAAGACAAGACTGCAAGACCAAGACTAATTTTGCTCATCACTAGTTTCAATATGATTGTCAGCATTTTTTTTATTTTTTATGGCCTTATTTAAAAAAAAAAAAAGCGACCAATGGCCAACCTTAGAGCACCGGCCGACATTAGGCAATCCCACCCTATATGCTGACGAAAAAATTAAATTCATTCGATTTTGGTCAGTAGTAGATAAAATTTCACCATTTACGTCAATGTGAGGACAATATTATTGTGATCGTTTACATTTAATAACGTAATTGTTCGTTTGATCGTGTACCCTCGTACGGACGCCCTGTGACCATAACCTTATAGCCAGGTTAACTCAACCAGCTTTGCTAAGATATGCATACAAGCTATTAACATATTAGCAATTTGAGAAAGCAAAAATGTTACCTTCCATATGATGAAGCAGTAATTTTGAAAAATCGAGTCATAAGAACTATTAAATTTTACTATGTTGGGAGAGCTGGGAAAACAGAAATTATTTAAAAAGTGTATTGATAAAATATTTAAAACTGTTCTTAAAGATGACGATCTTTATAAAAAAATTTTCGTAAACAGTCCCAAACTCGTGATAATCAAAACATAGTTCTCTGTAGAGTAATTCTAGTTATTAACCTTCAAGGGAAGCACTTTTGTCAGATTTCGATATAGAAGCACACGGGTATGATGGAACAGCCTGTATTTAAAAGTACGTATATATTTTTGTTTCTAATAAATAAAAATCCTTTCTTTCTCACTTTGTGCGTTTAACAGATTACAAAACGATGGTACTCATAAAAACGTTGAAAAATTGTAACTTGTAAAATATTAAAGAAAGAAACTCTGAGAAATGAGAAAATCTTCGAAAAAATCGTTTTTTAGCGCATCTGCATGCATATTGACCTGCTGGCCAACTCTTGATAATCGTATGATCAAACAATATCATGTTCACCCAAATTTCAAAATGTATGTATTTTTTTTAGACGCTGATTCTGATAAAAAATTCCTCTAAATCAAATCGATTAGTCACTCGAGGGCGAAAACTGTTTTTTCAATCAGTGTTATAACTCGAGAACAATATATAATTTGCAATGTGGAACATAGAATTTCCGCAATAAAGTAAAAGTCAAAGAATGGTATAGAGGTAGAAAGAATATTCCAAAAGCCTTAAAATATGTCATATTACAGCCTCAAAATTTTTAAACACGATTTTAGGTATGATTAGAAGTGCAAAACAAGCCCTAAGCGTATATATAAAAAACTGTGGGTAGCAGTGTATCAGAGTGGGTCAGATACCGCTTAAGGCATTTAGTCGGTCGGTGACGATCACCGAATACACGACAATTGTTATATATTGTTGAAATCATTGTTGGTTACGCTGCATGGATCTGTGTCCGCATGTAGGTGTTATGTAGTTGTGTGTGTGACCATTCATATGCATTCAGACATCAAACTCACACCTCTACAAACAGTGTGTACCTACACAACATAGCGGGTAGAAGTGGAAGGGATTTTATTGTCTACACTGGTATCACTAGTACAGAGATAGCAAGTTGGTTTCTGAATTATTCGGTGGTGGCAACCATGTCATGTTCCATATCAAATTAAATTGTAGCTGACAGCAATTCGAAGAAGTGAAAGATGTTAAATATGCCGTATTGCGATCATTTTCGAATAAAAATTTAGACTGCAGCGACGAGATTACTAATTCAGAATATTCATCACTTTTAACTTAGCCAGTACTTTGATAAAGGTACCTATGAATCACACTTGAATAGCATAGCATTTTGATGGAAATATATGCATCACCTTTGACCCCCTCTGTATTTTGATAAAGGTATGCATTATTTTCGACCCACCCGGTATTTTGGTGGAAGTATACATAATTTTTAACCGAAAAGGGCTATTATAGTGGGTCCAACAATATTATAGATATGCTAAATCGCACCCGCGTAAGGCTATGACCACAATATATCAGGACGTTTGTGCAGGGAAGTATATATACAGACCCGGTACTCTGGCGAAGATATGCATCACTTTTGGCAAACCTGATACTTTGATAGAGCTATCCACCAAGTATTTTAGCGGAAATATGTATAAATTTTAATCCATCCTATACTTTGGTGGAAGCAGGCATCACTTTCTAATAAGCTTGTACAAGAGTATGTAGTATCCGCTACTTTCTGAATTTCAATTAGCTGAATTTTTTTCAACTTTTTTTTTGGGAATTCACTGTCTTATTTTTAATAAAAAAAATCATTTTATCAACAATTTTAAAAAATAATCGCACGTATTTTAAGAGAAAAAATCGAGAGTTCGGAATCTTTCAAAAAATATATATTTACTTTTATATTAGTTGTGTCCTACTATTTCCCCCGCACAGTTACCTTAACTGTGAGTAGAATTACTTCTCAGTCAGATATTCCGATATCTATACAAAATCAGTTCTTTTATAATGCTTTGCTTCACTTGCTAAACGATCTAAAATTCTGTACAAAATCTGTTTCAATTTGCTTCATTTGTAGTATACTTGATGCCACATTATTTCACATAAATTAATTATGGATATAGACTAATAGTTTTAGAAATAATTCAATTTTGGGCGCTTTTGGGAACCCCTGAAACCTAGAAACAATCATGTTCAATTTTTCCGTAATTAGATATTATTATTATCACCCTTATTTAAAATGAAATTTTTGTAAAAAAACTTTTGAATTTTTGGTTTATATTTTATAAAATTAATTTTAAGTAACCCTCGCGTCGTTTAAATTAATAACTTTAAAGAACATCCACAATAGAATACAAAAACCGTTATATAGGTACTCTATTTATATCACAACGCTACATTAAATAAATTAAGTTTTCTAAGTGCTTGATGGAAAATATTCTTATATTAATTTTTACGCGCACTAGTTCTGAAATTCAGGGTTTTCAGTATCCTGTGCTTCCCCCGGGGTTATTCATAGGTAATTTAAATATCTGGTTTCCTCTTTTCAGTTCTATAATTTACATAGTCATCTAAGATAACATGTATATGGTCTAAATACAAATTGTTTAAAAATTTAAAAAAAAATTATAACCAAAAGGACGAACAACTAATAAGAAACTTTTAAATTTTTTAACTAATTTTTTTAGGTTTTCTTTGTCAATTTTAGTAACTTTTATTTTCAATGCATTCAATTTTGTATTATTATTTATTTATTTATTATTTTTTTAAACACTTACGTTATTTTGTTCGTAAATATTAGATTTTATAATAAATTGTCATTATCAATCAAGTTAAATCATTATCATTCAAGTTGTCACTATTAAACTCGACGTTAAACTCCATTATTATTACATTAACACTATACGGTCTACGAATCTATGCAGCAAACTTTCCCCGAGGCCGGCAATATTTTTAAGGAATTAAATTAAAGAAAAAATCTTTATATCTAAGTAAATTTACGAACATTATATATTTTTAATAAAAAGCAAAAACAGAGAATACAATAACAATAAACTGACAAAAAAATATTTTAAAAAACACAAACAATTAAGTATTTTTATTACAATTACATTTGCACATTTCAATACAATTACGGAAAAAGAAAAAAAAGAAAAAAAATGATAATATAAAATTATGTTACATGTTATCCATCTATAAATCAATGTTTACAAAAATCACTCACAGAGTGTGTTTGTTACTGGTCAATACTTGTTTGTGGGAACATCGTACACATGTGTGATCACTGATCGCGATCGGCTTCTACGGTTGTTCTGGCTATTACACAGATGCTATGTACTCGGACCGTAAAGTGTTAATAAATTGTCGTTGTTCCTAAATTCCAACCAAGTTTATTTAAGATAGATTACCAAAACGGATGAATTTATGATTTTTTTATTACGAAATTCTGGAAGCTAAAAGCCTTGTGTCAATACGACCGACTTATAAATCAAGTAACTTTTTGGAACAACAATATGGCAAAAAAATTTTAAGCTACTTAAGACAGGGCTTTGTTTTTTTATTCATAATTTTATAAGAGCCTCAGATTATTAAATAACTTCCTATGAAAAATCTAGAGTTAATCAAGCAAACATCACTTGACTAAAAAAACTCTAGTAGTACAAAAAAAAATAATAGTTTAAAAAATAATTTGATACTAGTCTTCCTCTGATATATTACGATTTATTATTTAATAAAAACTAAGGATAGTAAATACATATTTCATAAAAAATATTCTCTTTTTGGCTAGTCATTCTTTTGCAGCAGAAGATCTCAAATATTATGTAGTATTTAAATTTTATTTTAAATAATAGGTACTTCTGTAAACTTTTTACCAAAATGAAAACTCTTTTTAAAACAGTGTTCAAAATAATTTTTAAAAACTTTTGCAATATATTTTCGAGTGTACATTTCAAAATAAAATTACTTATTTTTCAATAATAATTTATATATATATATATATATATATATATATATATATATATATATATATATATATATATATATGAGAATAAATATATACTTATATATATATATATATATATATATATATACCGGGTGGGCCATTTTAATCTTTGCATCTAAATATCTCGCCAGAGGCGCCACCTATCAAAAAAAGACCTTTACAAAAGTTGTTAGGTACGAAGGGGGACATTAAATGACGACCTTAAATTTGACCTTGAGTTTCATTTTCAAGGTCATTTTGAGGTCAAGTCGCATTTTTCAAATGGAACGACCTACTTTTTATTTCGGGTTCTGAAAGAGCGTGAAATTTCACGTCGAAAATGCTATGAACAAATTTTTTTTATTGACCTTTAATTTTTCATTTTTTAGCTATGAAATTTATTAGTTATGAAAAATTAATTTTTCATAAATTTTTAGTGTCATTTTTTTCTGGAGTTTGACCTTAGAATGACCTTCATAGATCATTCAGAACGAACAGAAGCTCCTATTGTACGTCTCCAAAAGATGCCGACACTAAAGTTAGGTTTTTCTTTTAAAATCTAATTTTTGATTGTTCTTTGGTGGTCTTTACACCTCTTAAAGTCAATTATGATATAAAAAAATTCGATTATAGCATTTTCGACGTGAAATTTCACACTCTTTCAGAGTCCGAAATAAAAAGTAGGTCGTTCCATTTGAAAAATACGACTTGACCTCAAAATGACCTTGAAAAGGAAACTCAAGGTCAAATTTAAGGTCGCCATTTAATGTCCACCTTCGTACCTAACAACTTTTGTAAAGGTCATTTTTTGATAGGTGGCGCCTCTGGCGAGATATTTAGATGCAAAGATTAAAATGGCCTACCCTGTATATATATATATATATATATATATATATATATATATATATATATATATATATATGTATATATATATATATATATATATATATATATATATATATATATATATATATATATATATATATATATATATAAATACGATTTATACTCTTATAGTTATTCCTAAAAATAAAATTTTTTACATTATTATTTGTATATTTAATAAACAAATAAAATTACAAAAAAATCAAAAAGAAAATTGTATATAATTTTTATCGTTAAAAAAAATTATATACGTTTATTTTTATTTTCAAATGCAAATCAATACCCTAGAAACTTGGGGTCGTTGATACCTGTTTGCTATTAAATGTATCTAATTGACAAAGATAAAAATCATTGTAAGTATATTACATACCATTTTAAATAAATGCATGCTATCTATTGTCATACTTTCATACTTTTAACAAATAAATTTTAAAAAAAGTGTTTAAAAATACGGGTAATAATGCTACTATGATGTATTGTAGAGTATAGATAAAAATAATTTGTACTATAAAAAAAAAGAAATAACGAAATTAATTAACATAAAACTGTACAGATGAGGAAAAATTAGAAACTATTTGACTTATTAAATCATATTTATCAAAGCTTCTTTAATAGAAGTAAATTAATTTATACAATTAAATTTTTTTTAGTTTAAAAATATAGTAACATAAGAATATTTTACTAAAAATTTATAAGATCTTTTTGAAGTAAATTTTTCTAAATTAATTTTTTTACGAATCAAAATTGAAAATGTGATTTAATAAAAACTACTTTCAAATACTTATAATATAGTAATTAATTTTAGATACAGAAATATTAAATGTATGTAATTTTTAATTTTTAATTGATTACAATAATTATAAATATGTAAAAAAAAAAAAGAAAAATATTATAATAAAATGATGTTTTAGGAATTTAGAAATTTTTGTAACAAATGCTAGCTCATGAATATCAATATATTGTAATTTATTTATTCAAATTTTATAACAAAATCTTGAATTACAGTAGGCATTTAAAAATTCTGAAAAATATTTTTAGAAAAAAATTGTCGTTAAAATTTTGAATATGTATTATTACCTATTTTATATCACTCAAAAAAAAAAAAATAGAATTTACTGGCAAATTCATTTTTTTTCTTATATGATTGTAAATATTCAGTACTCCAGTTTTTGTAACTTGAACTAATTTTTGTTCTCTCTTCAGTTATTTGAAAAGATCTTAATAGTTTTAATTTGATCTACAAATCGAAGCAAGCAATTTATTAGCCTTGATTAGTAACGGTTTAATAATTTTCGACCTTATATAAATTCACAATATTTTGCATGGCCTTTTCCTATAAAATATTTGATATTTCTTCTAATTTTATACTTTTATGTTTTTCTGTATATCCCTAGCAATTTAAATTTATTTTGAATGGTTATTTTTTAAATATTTTAAATTGTAATATAAATTGAAGTTATTTATCAGAAATCTGAATATAAATTCTGAAAAATATGAAAAAAATTCTAGATAATAAAAGTTTTTATCTTTTAAGAAATATCGCCTATTAAATATTAAAAATGACTTTTACTGGTACTTTAAAAATACCAAATAAAGTTTAATAAATAATTTATAAAATATTGATATTCTTTTTTGCGGCGTACTATATGTGTCTTGATTTTATAATATATAACTGATATTTATATATAAAAAATATATATTACAAAAAAAGAAAAAAACTATTATTATAAAGGTGTAAAAAAAATTAAATTGATTGTGTACCGATTTTATTATTTAATATATATGTATAAGTACTAAATAAGTACTAAACAAACTTATGATTCTATCAAATAGAGAATGAAAATATTCATTCCACAAATGCTTATTTTTTAAACATTTTATATGGCATTAAAAATTAAAATTTTAAATTTTATTATTGAATTATATTTACAGTAGAAGACTGTGTGTTTAAATCGAATATTTTTTATTCCATAATATTTTAAAAATTAGATATAGTTTTAAAATTTTCAAAAAATGTTATTAAAGAAATTCAATTCTTAATTAATAAAAGGTTTAGAATCTTTATGCAGTGTTCATCAAAAAATTTGCACAATATAAAAGAGACTTCGGTTATTAAAATTTAAAAAAAAATTGTAATAATTTGATAGTTTATGGATCACAGTTACTCGAACAATTTTTATTTCGAAAAAGTTACTTAGCAATTTAGATCAAGTGACAAGTAACATTACAAGTTTTGTATTTTGAACCATGAAGTCTTTTTAATATTTTTATTCCGTCAGAATAAATACGTAGATACCAGTAAAATATCTGGTTAATTAGTGTTTCACGTTAGATATCAAAAATCAAAAAGTTTCTATTTTTATTTCAAACATGTAACTCTAGGATTAAGTTCCGAACACAATTTTCGAGTATTTTTTTTGTATACAGAAAACTATACAATTTTTGACATTTTTTCGCCAAACGGGAAATCAAATGACTCATTGAAAACCAAATTTTAAGTTGTTAATGATTGTGGAAACATTTTTTGTAAAAACGTTAATCACAAAAGTTTTTCCTGTAAGGTAGAAATTTGCTGGTGCACACTGCATGAACGGAAATAAAAAATAGCCAACAAATTTTTCCATTTTATTAATTCCGGATAATTTTAACAAAAATTATAAAGTTTTTGCTATTCAATATAAATTTAATATTTTAACGCGTAATTCCCCTCTACGCATTCTTCTAAATAAATGAATTATCCGAAACTGGGGAAACGGAATATATTTTTAATAATAATTTCTCTAATTTCAGTAATAAAATGGCAAAATTTAATTAAATTGAAAAATTAAAATACCAAACTTTGTACTGTTTCGCAATATTTAAAAAAAAAAATTGTATTCAGTGCCAAAATAATTTTTTTTTTTTAGAAATCAGAAGAATTATGTACACTTTCTTGTAACTCTTTTAAATTAATAATTTTTTTTATTTTTAATATTTCATTTCACCCAGTATTCCAGCAAAATAAATATAAAAATGTTATTTTTTTATGCAGACAATAAATATATTTTAGTTAAACATTTTAAATGAATATTCTGAAAAATGATTTAACTTATTGAATAAATAAATCAACATCACACCAACTAAAAATTATTTGAGTATTTCTACAGTAAAATTATATAAAAAAACGCAAAAAAAAAAAGAAAAAAATATAAATAAGTGTAATTTTAAATGAAAAATACTTTTTAATACTTGGTGAATTGAAAATGAAACATGCTCTACAAAATAATATTAACACATCAGTATTAATAAAATTTTCAATAATAATTTTTTATGTGCCAAAATAGGAAAATTATCGCAACGATATAACATACTACATAAATACCTACATAACGTTGTGTTTAATCATTAGTGTGAAAATACTCTTTACTTATATCTATGTGTATGTATATTTAAAAAATAATAAAAAATTACAAAAAATACTATTAAAATTAATTTTTTTTCAAATTTAGTAAATGAAATACATTGTACAAATATAATCTGTAAAAGAGTAACAGATAAATAGAACTTTACGACCTAACCTTAAGCAGAACAAAACAAATGGAATTTATTATTTTTGTTTTAAGATGAATATTCGTTTAGAAAAATTTGTATATTTTAAGATTTCAAATTGAACGAAATGTTTGCAAAAGTTTACAAAAAGTGCGATTATTTTATAAAAATTTTATTTGCATCATATAATTTTAAACTCGATATTTTCAAGCACTAAAAGTTTTGAATTAATATTTAAGTTTATAGTGGCCTTTGGACCTAAATGTATTTACGACTTCCTATTTAAACGCCCCGGAAGGTCTGGTATATAGACCTCTAAAAAAGTACGGGAGTCAGAGAAATCTTTTTCCGTAATTATATTTAGCTGTCATTGAAAATATACCTATTTCGACATAATGTAGTTCAATTATAGTTGTATTATAGTTGTATTTGTCTATTTTTTATTTTTTGGAACGGGTAGTTAAGTTGAAACGTAAAAATTTAATTTACAGCTAACAAGTTCTTAATCTATTATATTATCATATTTTTTACAGCTTGCAGTTTCATTAAAAAAACAATTTTCGTGTTTGTATTTAAATATTTGGATACCCAGTATTTTTTTTAAATAGTAAAATTTTTCTAAATAGCCGTTAAATACATAAAGTAACATGCTAACTATTATATCAAATTTGAAAATGTATGGATTTGCTTTGTATAAGAATTTAAACGTTTTATTAATTACAAGATAAAAGAATAAAAACTTTTTGCAATCATTTTGTACATGAGAGGAATTAAGATGTATTTCTAAAAGGAAACAAAACTACTTTAATGTCATATTTTAAAATAATAAACTTTTAATGTTTTTAAAAACTTATAACAATCGAATTGAATTAATTTTATATAGTTTTTATACGTGTACATACATGTACATTGTTATTACGAATTATTTATTAAGAATAATATTTGGTTGTGTTAAATAATATTTATTTTTATTAATAATAGTTTTTATAGCTAAAATGTCTTCCCTAATTAAAATTGATTTTAAATATATTAATATTTATGAAAACAAATGTATTATTTTAAAAATATTTTGTTAAATTTTATGTAAATTTTACTGAAAGTTATTAAGTGCGTTTCAGATGAATGAATTAGACATAACTCAATATAACTGTCAAAGCTTGCAATTCCGCCAAGACTTATTCAACTAAGGTGGCAATTATTGATGTAACCAATCATCCAACAGACAACATGTCATAAAGAAAACCTAAATAAAACTTTAAATAAAAGTAATTCTATAAAAAAACTGGAAAATTTCTTACTCGTTTGAAACGTCTTTTTAACAGCCTGCTAATTTTATTCTGAACCTTACTTAATTATTACTGCAATATATTATAAATAAATTTTTTTGAAATACATCTGATTATAAGTACATAATATATATACATGCAAGTATTTTTTCAAAGTAAATATTTATTTATGTATAAAATACTAGAAAGTTAATAATGCCTTTTAATATTTTTTGTGAAAATAGCACTAAGTAATAATTAACATTGACAAAGTTTAAAGACAAAGAAAATAATAATTGAAATTACTATATCTTTTCCAGGAATATTTATTAAAATTAATTTAACTCCTTTTTTTCACCAAATCAAGTCTGAAAGTATTTTTAAATAATAAAACAAATATTTTACCTCACAAAATACTACTTTATTTTGAATTTTGACAGTTGTCTCAAACATTGCTTGTTCATCTTCAGACAAATTAATGTCAGATTGTTTATAGATAATAATTTCTAGCAATTTCTTATAAGCTAACAGTTTTGAAATTTCAAACACCATTATAGGTAACGATTAAGTTTCCCCCGGTGGATATTTCGAAATTAACGTATGACACATACTTTTCGGCAATTATGTGATAAATGTACCGGATTTAACTTGATTTCATTGTTTCATAAAAGTTTTATGGCGATATCGCTGTTGAACGTTACCGACATAGTAAAAAATACCACAAGACCTCTTCACCAGGGCGAACATTATATTTTTTGTTTTTTTCAGAATGCTAATGTAAGCACTAAAGAAACTTTTCTTATTAGAACGCTTAACATTGTTATTAGAATGCTCAGTTCTGTAGAGAATCTGCAGAGAATCTTATTATTGTCAGTTACTCTTGCACCGACACAAGTGTTGCAATAAGAAAATAATTTTTTTTTAGATTTTAACATTGACGTATTATTTACCATGCAAAAATATAAAATTCTCAGATTTTTAAAATAATTTAAAGATATTTAAATAGTTTTCCCGGACAGCGGAAACATTAAAATAAAGCAGTAGGTACAACTCTAACATTCTTGTGAACAGCACCTATTTTATTTGATAAAGGATTCCAAGGGAAAAGAAAATTCAACAAAGAACTGTACCTTTTCTTTACTTTTTTCCATCCCCTACTATTGTTACATCGAACATTGTTAGAAATTAGCAGATCCGAGGCGTCGGGAAGGGCCACCGGATCCAGGAAGGAAATCTGAAGCCATTGGTAAGGGACTCGACAAAAGTGGAAATTGTATTCTTTGGAAAAAAGTTTGAAAAATTAAATTTTTTTTATTCCCGGGCGCACCATTTCTTTCCACTATGTCTGGAAATTAGTGTGTGGAAAACATGTAATTAGGAGCATATTTACATATGAACTGGATTTGGTTAGAATAAATTTTAATTTTAATAAAAAAGATGAATACGTATTGTTTGACTTTCTCTAGGCTTTCTGTTTTCTTTCATTACATTGGATGACACTAAATCTAAATACATCACCGCATGCAATTGATATGTTGACTTTGTCTAAAGATGATCAACTGATATTTGAAACAACAACTGCTACATACAATGAAAAATAATATATATTTTGTGATGTAAAATATTTTTTTTATTATTATTTACAAATACAAAATGCCATAAAGTAAAGCTCAAACATTGGAAATATTTTTGTTTTAGTGTTCAATGTTGATTATTAGAACAAAAGTTTTACTTTAAAATAAAAAATTCACATAAATATGAAATTTCAAGACCAAACGCAAAAAACAAAGAAAATACTAATGCTTTAAAACTAAATTATATAATTTTGCAATAGATAACAATAATTCATTTAACAGAAGAAAAAAAAACATTTAGCAATAGATACTTCCCTGTACATGATTCTTATATTTTTATAATTTTAGACTGATAGAATTAAAACACTTTAATGAATAGGCTCTGCGCTCTGGGTAGATATTTCATTCAAATGAATGAATGTCTTTAAATAAAATGATAACTTATACAAATGATAACAAGCAATTCCAAAATTCAAATGTAGGGTCTTATTTGAATAGATCACTTTTAATTTAAACCAGTAAAAAATTTTGAAGCATATTTGGAGTAAGTACCTAGATGATTTTTTTTAATTAGAAAAATCTCCATTCATTATACAAATAAAACAGGAAGTGTTTTCGAATTTTTATTGGTTCATTAAATTAAAACTGAGACTTACAATTAGACTTAAAAATTATTTCCGAATTTATAAAAACAAAATTGAATGGACTATGATAAATTACGGCTGAGCTTATGTAGTGTTAACGAAAAAAGAGAACTAAGATAACTTAGGGAATGATTAGTATAAAGTAATAAATATTTTTAAAAAAATTATAATTGTGTGTTACAGTTAGGAAAATTATTTTTCTTTCTTCATTTTCACTTTAAAAAGAAACGTTTGTTACATCAGTCGTCCGAAATTGTCTGCTTTTTTGAATGCCACCAAAAAACCGGTGTAACAAACTCTTTTATTTAATAAACAGAACTCTACGTCACCGACTACAATTCGTTTTGTTGACAACAAATAAAGTAGATATAATAATTAATTAAAAAGTCCAGTAAAAGAAATATGGAGAATTAAGAAAACTTGCAGTTTAAAAATTATTTTATATTAGAATAAATAATTGTTATACTAATTTTTTGAGTAACTACAAATATCTTATGAATTATTGTTATAATTATTGTAATTTTATATGTGTATAACAATTTATAATAAAAAAAAAATAATGACGCACACTTGTAACATTAAAAAAAAATATATGTAATTTTAAAATAAAACTTATTAAAAATGTAGATTATTAAATAAATTGTGAAAAAAAAAATATGAGTTTAGGGAATTGTCGTCGTAGAAGCCAACATCATGACAAATGAAAATACAAAAAAGAAGCTTTTTGAAATATTTATTACCGTAATTTACATGAAATAATAGAAAATATATAAATGATATCTACTAAAAATAAAAAAGTGGAGATTATTTAAATAAAATTACATAATAATATATTTAAAAAAATATTAATTTGTAAACAATGTTAAATATAAAATATTTTGTACACAATATAATATCTGTTTTATTTTATTTGTCTCCAGTCACTGCAATTTTATTTTTCATTATTGGTTAATGGTCACACCACCAAATGAAAACTTAAAACAATTTTAAAATTTAACAATAGCTACATTTATTCCAATTAAAAAAGAGAAAAAATAGGATTTTTTTTAATGAACTATTATTGCGGAAGTCTTCTTCAGATCAATACTTTATTATATTCATATATCGTAAGCTGCGTATTGATTTGTTCCAAGTCACAAAATATTAGTTGAGAGAAAATGTGTATTAAAGTTTCATTTAACTTGATTTTAACGAAAACTATATTTTTATGAAATTTTGATTTTAATTTGTTTAAGAATATTTTATTTATTTATATTTATATTTTATTATTATTATATTTTATATATATTTTATTATTTATTAATACTTATTTATTAAATTAGAACGTTTTTCATCATGGACATGTAACAAAATAATTAAACAATTTTTTCAGAAAAGACAGTATACTATTATGTTCAAAAAAATTTAATCAAATTGCACCCATTTTTGAACTATTAGAAAATTAGTTTACTTTTAAAATGCATTTATGCATAAAAATCTCTGTCAACTGACATATACCTCAACATTGATTGTAGGTCTTTATTCTTTCCTTTGGAAATTGATGGGGGATTTTAGTCCGTCTATGTTATAATCATACCGCTTATAAAAAGGTAGGATAATTGTCGTAAGCTAATGTCTAGACTTCTAAAGTATTCAAGAAAACAGTTTTCAAAAAATATTTGTGGATTCAAAACCGAATTAATTATACTCAGATGCTTCTTTCTTATTAATTAAATCGTTTTTTCTTATATTTTTATTGATTTCCAATGTTTTTTGTACGATTACAAAACAACGACTCAATTGAAAAGTTTTTGCTTAAAAAAAAAACGCAATTTTATATTTTAAACTGGCAAAATTTAAGTATTATCAGAATGATATTAATCGGTTCACGACCGCTGTAAGACCTGCCTTACTGCGATACCACATTGTACCACGTCAACAATTCCAGATAAAGTGTACATCAATAAGGTATACGGCTCTCTCTTTGTCTAATTACCAACGGTACCGAAGTAGTCCGATGTGATTTATATTAATTTCATTATGTTTGTGCAACCGACCTGTGGGAGCTGTCGAAGCTTTGCACCTATTTGTCTAAACAAAGAGCGAGTTGTTCATATATTGGTGTATTAGTTGTCAAAACAGTCTCCCATTTGATCATTTCGTCATAATTTTTTATTATTATTAACGTGCTAAAATATATTTTGGAATATCATTCAAAATTGGCAGACATTGCCCTTTTTCCCATCTTTCTCTAAAAGAGGAATAAAAGTTTAACTCTCAATATTGGAAATATTTTCAAACTATAAAACAGCACTGAATTTGTAAAAAAATTGTTAAAACTAAATGAATGAAAAAATTTTGACAACGGTTGTTCAATGTCTTTGTTTAACTTTTGATAATGATCATGAATTAATAGAAACGCGTTGAGCAATTCGCAAAGTGTGATTTTAATTTAAATTTGAAGGCTGTCGATTCTTTGCTTTTTTTACGATAATTTACACCTATTTAAGAGATATTTTTGGCTCTGCAATAGTAATTTTTACGTGATGCATAGCCAAATAAACAGAAAAAAAAATGTCAAAGTTTAAAACTTTATTATATTATATATTTAAAGATTCAATAAAGAAATAATTCTTAAGAAGCCTTCAAGACAAAAAAAAAATAGAAATGTTTATCATAACAATGGCTGGAAAATTGCTTTTTTAATAAATTAAATAACTTTTTGGGAATATTTACAAAAATTAAAAAATTATTAAAATCATTGAGAATGTTCAATTTCTTCTGTCATTGTTTTGTCGATATCTTCAATCCGCAAATCATCATCATTCATCGATATATTGTCATCGCCAAACGATTTATGTAACCGGTCCTTACCGGAGGATGTATTTCCCGCTCGCTGCTGAAGAATCTTTTAAAAATAAATAACAATAATTCATAATTAATTATTATAAAAGTCACACAGTTTTGGAAATATTACCAGCTGCCTTCTACGCTCTGCCGATGCCAAACGACGTTCAATTCTTGATGGAGATGGTGGCGACTTTGGGGCTTCTTCTATTAGCTTTTGAATTCGTGGTGGTGGTGGGGGTAAGTTGTCCAGCGCCACGCTGTTGTCCTCATCATCCAGTGGGACCACAAATGCAACTGGTGGTGGAATTGCTATTAAAATACAACGATTAATACAAATTAATATTTTTGTCAGGTAAAGTAAATCGAAAATAAAAATTTCATACCTTCAGTCTGAGACATATCACTAGTGTCTTTAGCTACACTCCCGTTCCCTGCTGATTGAATTGTTGCTGTATTGCCCTTCGATGGACCGCATCCCATTTTAATATGACTGTAGTTTTAAAAGAACATTATAAAACTGAAACAAATTTTAGTGTGATTAATAAACAAATTGACGAATAAATAGACGTTTTAGAAATTGAAGAAACAGTTACATGAAAATTAAATTCTAGTCATGTTAGCAAATGCCTGTAAATTTCACGATTTGTACCTTAAATAAATTATAGATTCAGTAATAAGGCTTTAAATTCCAAGTTATGACTTTGAAAAGAAATAGATAAACTAATATTTATTGCTCAATGTTACGAAAAGCAAATTCACGCTATTTCTAATTTTACACCCAATTTCATCTGAACAAACCCTCCAGGGAGTCCAGTAGGTACTAGATTTATATACACCAGTAGAAAGCTTTTTGGAAATAAACTACCATGTCAATTTAATGTTTTTCTTGTATCTGCTACAGTTTTTGAATAATTAAACAAAAGTTCAAATTTTATCCTAAATTTCAGAGGGCCGATAGAAAAGAAAAAGGATCCATTATTATTTTTACTTTTACTATTCATGTATCAAATTTAATAAAAATCGGATGGGTGGTATCAGATTAATACGGAATGCGCGTCGCGCGTCAAAAGAGGGTCTAATCATCATTACCGCTTACTTATCCTGAAGAATGTTTGTCGTTATTCGATTATGATCTGATTAAACCCAAATTTAATTTGATATATGAATAATACGGTATTTGACAATTTTTCAAAAACCGTTTTAAATTGTTCATATGCATCTAACATATATATATATAGGTAAGATAAAAAAAATTATTTTGGATAAAATTTATAGATAATTCGTAAAAAATGCTTTTGTAATATATTAGTATAAAATTTCCCTCTAAAACGCACATCTTTCCAATATTACGTCATGTGCCAGTATTGTCAAAAATTAGCAAGAGATTCTTAATATTATCATATGACATTCGTAACATTCACACTTCATATTTTACATATTATTTTATTATAATAAAATGATTAATAAAAAAAAAAAAAAAAAAAGAAAGAAAACAAGAAAATTTCTAGATTTAATATTTTGACCAAAGGGAAGAGCAAGATAAGCATAGGGAAATGGCTCCCATAGCCGATGTCTGTAATAAAATATGTAGTAACCAGGTATAGCTGGTTTGGTTGCACGCTTAGAAGCGGCTTTAAATTTCCAGCTATAATTCAAATAGATACATCAAATAAAATATTTACGAACTATAACCTATTTTTCTGCTTAAATTAATGCTTTTAGTGTTCCGTACCAAAATTGACAAAACGGAACACTTATGCAATCACAGGCAATTTCCTCTGAAACCACTCGACGCGAAAATTTAAAAATTAATATAAAGGTAGGGTGTGGTGGCTTAATTCCAGATGTGAAGTTGAATTTCGATTCTGGGGGTCAAATTTAGGAGATAATATTTATTTTTTTTTTAATTAAAATTGGGGTACTGCTGCCGGTGGATGGCGCGGTCAGCAGCACCCGGCGGCATCGCCTACTAAGGGCATGCGCCGCCATACACGGTAAAAATAAAACACACAAAACAGACAGGAACACATAAATGCATTAGACAACGGACAAACATACACATGATAAAATTCACCGATGAGCCCTGCCATCCCAGGCCTTCATAACGAGCGGACAGTCTTTGGTGGCGATACGCTAAGTACTAGCCAGAACGTCCGGTCACCAAGGACTGAAAACCAACGATGAAACTCCGAGGTGTAAAGGGCCTCGGAGTGGAGAAATCTGAGTAAAAATATCACAATAAAACAACATCACAATGATATCACAAAAAAAAAAAAGAAAATAAGAGGAAAATCTTATTACGTCACTGGGAAGCCACAGGCCGACCAGTACCGCAATAAGTAGTTAAAAACAAAACCGCTGAGGGGCCACAACGGCAAGCCCACAGCGGTACAATAAAATATCACAGATAAGAATAGAAAGAAATGATGTACCACCTCGGGTGGAAAAGGCCCTCAGTGGTACATCGTTAAAACAAAACGGATTAAACACAATCTTATTAAAAAATAAAAACAACAATATCACAGATTTCAAAAATTTCTTGCTCTGTGACACGATTCCGCTTCCCATAGTCTCGACAGTTCCGAAATGGCTTCGTCAACACCTAGGAACTCACATGTGTAGGGACAGTGACATCTGATTACTGAGCAACATGTACTGTTCTGTCAGATAACTGATTACTGGGTACATGTGCCGTTCTGTCAGATGTCGGGGTCAACCTACAGGGGAGACCGGTACGATGACTAGGCCACGTTCGTCCGAGTCGAGGCTACAGAGAACGGGACAATGCCACAGAGTATCACAAAGTCAACATCTAACCTGTGTTCGTATCACTTCGACGGAGCGGAAGCCGTCATATCAACGCCCACGAACGCATCCGTACGAGGGACGACGACGTCTCCTTACTGGGCGAGCTCGCTCAAGCTGTTCGGGCAGACGTCGACTCGTACGTGTGGCCGATGAGAACGAGTGCGTCGGGAGCCGCATTCCTACCCATCGAAATGACAAGAACAAGGCCAGGGAAATATCACAGGAAGAGCAATACCACCGCAGGCATGAAAACCCAGGGTGGCATAACAAGGATCACAGATTCGTCACAGCTTGGTTAAAACAAAATCACAGATAAAATATCACTTTTCGACTCGTCTGACGCGATTCACGAGACTGGTAAACATGCCCATACCAGCTACTACATTCACTTTCGTCAGTCAGTTGAGCAGCGTCAGCCCCAATTTCCAACTACGCACAATCTAGACTATCGGTGAAGTTTCGCTCAATACGAGAATGCCACACTGTCGATCCTACGACAATCATCCTTGTCGAAAAAAATACCCTAGCCTCGTTAGCCTGCTACCCGAAGCTAACAGTTGCCCGCCGGGCACGAACGGGGACGTGAGGTTGGATTTTAGCTCAGCGGAGATAATATTAATTAATATATTAATTATATATTAATTAATTAGAAACAAGTTATGTAATATTATGATAATAATTATTTATTCAATCATTTGTTGAAAAGTCTATAATCTATATGTATGTGGAAATATTTTGATAGCTATAGTAACTTGCCCTATAATTTAAAATATATCAGAGAATGGATTTTATTTTATCTAGATTAATTATTATTTTGGATTTAAGAAATATTAATCCCATTTTTTAAGTTTTATTTTTGTAAAATGTTGCATTTGGGCATCGGAATTCGTTTGCTAGACTGTATCGCAAATTTGTATGAAATTTTTTAGTACATAATCGTCAATTCTTAATTATCGAAAAATTTTCCGATGTTATTTACCGAAAAATTAATTAATTTTAAATAAAGTTACGTCGTAGTTTTTAAAAATAAAGATCTACAGATTGATGGTTTATACAGTTTATATAGTAAGTGAAGTAAGTTGAGTATAAGCATGTTAAGTAAAATCAGTAATAAGTATGATGAAATATTTTATGCATGCTATCAAATATGTAGGATGAGTGAAGTTGCACCCGCCACGCTGCGTCGTCGCGTCGTACTACCTGTCGACTAGCTACTGTGTTGGCATTTTTTGAAATAAATTCATAATGCTGAAAACAAATTACTATACCTTTAAAATGAAAAGAAAATCGTAAAAAGTGTGCCCCCCCCCAACTAACAACCTCTAACTCTGTCTACTATGCGGACCAAAAAGTTTGAGAACCACTGCACTAGAGCACTACATGAAAATATAAAATAATTCTTTTACTTTTATTATTATTACGGGAATTAGCTGACTTTTATAAATATTGAAAATAAAATGATTTATGAGTAATTTTTTTTCAGGACAATAAAATTTTTAATGGACAAATTAATAAAAATTGTAGGGTGACTTAATTATTGGTCATTTTTCTTATTGATTATATACAGGGAGGTCCAGAATTATGTACCGTAATTGCTAGAGCTGATAGTATGTTCAAAAATAATGATACCTTTTCATATACACTTTTTTCCAAAACTCAATAATATAGGAGATAAAGCAGAGGGGTAAAATGTAGAGGGGTGGAACGAAACTGACTTCTTTTTTTTAATTTTTTTAGGCGTGCTTTTGATTACTGGATTCATATTTCAGGAGCGCGTATGAACATTAGGATAATTAAATTTATGGTATCAATTATTCCATCACTTATGATTAGGGGATAATTTGGAAATAGATTTAGAAATTTAAATTACTCGAAAAGGCTATTATTTATCGAAATATAACAAGTATACCTTTTTTGCATGAAATTGTCTGAGGAATCATATTGTCAAGGATTTTGTTTAAGTAATTGCAAATTAAAAAAGAAAAGACGTGACAACTCATATCTACCACCCAAAACCACACCTTAATCATAAGTAATGAAATACGTGTTGACATAAATTTAATCCTTCTAACGCAAAAGTTGCCATAAAATATCAGTCCATTATTCAAAAGCGTTTGGAAAATATTTAAGAAAAAATGGTTTTCGTTTCACCCTTTTACAGAGTGGTATCTCCCTTATTATTGAGTTTTCAAAAAAGTGTACATGAAAAGATATTATTATTTTTGAGCGTACTATCAGCTCTAGCAATTACGGTACATAATTCTGGACCACGTTGTATTTAATATGTAAAAAGAAAAAAAACAGTAATGTAATACTAATGTGAATTTAATTATGTCTGTTTTTCAGTTGTAACAAACTTATGAATGACCTACTGACATCAATTACTAGGAAGATTACTGAAGAATAGTACTTGTAATTTAGAAATCAATGCCCTCTACGGTCTCTTGTTAAAAAGAAAAAATTTGAATAATTTCTGAGAAATATTGAAAGTATTCTGAGCTTTATAAATTCGAATTCGACTCGTGGTCTTGACTAAGTTGTACAATATGCCGAATTTAGCACATTCGTCTAAATTCAGTGATAATAAAATTGATCTGTTGAATAAAAAGAAGTATTCACTTTTACTTCATATTTTTGAAGTTTTTACTTAAATAAGGAACACTTAAATTTAGTAAATACTTAAAAAAAAGAGTTTACTTACAGGAAATAAGTAAACTAAAATAATTTCTAGTATTTACTTACAAGGGGAGCGCACGGGTTGGGAAATTGATTTCGGGAAGATACTTCGTATATTAATAGAATTAACAATTAAATTATTATAGTGTTGAAAAAGATGATTTTTATTTAAAACAAATTACATAAATATTACTTTACTTAATCACAATAATTACAATAATTACAAAAATACCCCTGTCGCAGCATCTGCATAACATAGCGAATTTCCAAATTTTGGGGACTGGCGGATCTCATCTAAGAACTGTACCTATTTAAAATAGTTTAGCTTTCTAAGAGTAAAAGATTTTTTAAAATCGGCTGGGTAATTAGTTTTGATATTTTTGGGACCCAAGAACCCGAACGGACTTTGTGCAGCATAGTTGTATCCATCTAAAATAATTTAGTTCTCTAACAGTGAAAAAATTTTCAAAATCGGTCGGTTAGTTTATTTTTTACAATAATGGGAACAGTAAACCCTGGCGGAAATCATACAACATAACCTTTATTCATCTAAAATAATTTTAGTAAAAAGTTTATCCTAACAGTAAAAAACGGGTCCTAGGGATCTCATATAACTTATGGTAGTCCGTAAGGTTCTTGTGGACATCATTTAATTACTTAATGAATTCAAATACTTTAACTTACTAACGGTGAAAAAATTTTCAAAATTTTCGACATTCGCTAAAAAAATCATTGAAAAATATTTGATATGTTTCGATCAATTAATGGTCAACATCAGCAAATAAAAGTTACTCAAATCGAAGAAAAGAATGAGTTATTTGTCCGTAGAAATTAAAATACAAATTCTGAAAACGAGCAAAGAAATATTGGAAAAACTAGATCGACAAAACATTCTGACAAATAACACTACCCAACTAATACTCGCCAATTTGAATGAAACTTAACATACTTATTAAACAGCGAAAAATATAAAATACGTGTTTTTTTTATTTCGGCTAAATACGCTTTTTAGGGGTAGAAAACACCATTCAACCTCTGTAGATGAAAACAGTTATAGCTAAATATTTTTGAAACGACATATTTTCTGAAAAAAGGGCTGAGTACCAAATTTGTAGAATTTAAAGCGATGCACTTGATAGTGACCCTGAAATCGATTTTCAAGGTCAGTTGAAAATAATTAGCCATTGCCGAACTTTGACCATATCCTGTACCTATAAGCAGTAATTTCATATATTGACTCAATCTATCTTCAAAATTGATTTGTTGCGTTATTTTTCTAAAATAAAAAAAATAAAAACCTGACGAAATGGAAAAATAGGCGCAAATTTATAGGAAAAATTAGAAGAAAACATTTTTGTAAGTAATTTTAGAAGTAAAGTTAAGAAAAGATTTAATATCACTCCAATTGAACATTAACTTTATGTTATATTAGAAATTTTCAAAATTTTTTAAAATTTTTATTGCTACTCTATAGTTATCATATTAGGAATTCAATTGAACATATGATTAACTATTATTTTTCCGATTGCGATTGAGCAAGTATTTTTCAAAATTACTTCTTGATCACTTATTTTCTATCTTGCATGTGAAATTCGTTCGAATATACTTTGAACCATTTAGGGATGAAAAGTAAATTACTCCTTTTGAAAAATATTAAATGATTTTCAAATGACTTTGGAAATTGACCTCAAGGTCAACTTCAAAGTCATCATCAAGTGCATCACTTTGAACTTTATAACTTTGGTCCTAAGCACTTTTTTCAGAAAATATATCGTACCATAATCCACTTCTATGTTGATTCCTGGTCTCTTTTCCTGCGTTTCTAATATTTATGTCAATAAAAAATGTGCTACCGTAGACAAGGATGAATAGGTACGCATCCAGACTTCACACCGTATTTTTTTGTATTTATTTTATGAGTACCTAATCTTTAATATATTAAAAATTTACGCGAAGATGGTCACTTTATCAGCAGTATCCAAAAAAATTTAAAAATATCGGTGGTTTTTGAAAAATTAACAAAAATCGTATAATTTCTTCTCTATGAAAAATTGGGGTCAAAAGAGACGAAAAAAGAGTAAATGGGGACAACCCGTAGGGTCGACCAAAATTGAAATTCTAATATAAAATAATTTCGAACTTTTTGTATTTATACATTCAAAAAAGAAATAATAGGTACTTGATGATTTTCTGTAAAAATAAACGTAGAATCTAAAATAAAGTTTATATACTCCTGTCGTTTACCCCTAAGTTTATATTCCTCCTATTCCTATTTTAGTTCAAAAAATAATTTTTCAAAAGACTAAGACATAATAATCAATAACAGTGAGATTCTACGTCCATTTTCAGACTTTTGTCTAATACAGACGTTACCTAGAATTTTTTTTATCTATAAAAACATCAGTCTACAGAATTTAATTTATTAGTTAGGAAAATAATTCAAATATGTCTCACTAACAATAAATGTCTTAAATGAGTTTAAAAAATCAAAACGATACTGTTTATTAAATTGCGTAAAAGCTAGTAAATGCAATAACAGATATGATGATTTTATAAGGATTTTCTTGTACTACAAAATCTTAAAAATATGGGAACGCGTACTTTTTTTTCGTTAATTGTGTTTTATTTTTTTGCACAAAATTTTAAAAATACTTTATTTTCTTAAGAAAGGGAGGCAACTTTAGTCACAGATATGCCTATGAACAGTTTTTGGTAATCCGGGAAAAACGAAAACACTTTTTAAAATTTTTTTATTGTTAAAATCGAAATGTTCTTTTAAAGAGGGTTAAAATTACCATATTTTATATTAAAATTTTGACACAATCACTCCCTAACTAACGAGCCTTACTTAATATTAGAAAATTGAGAAAAAACACGTCAATTAGATTTTTTTACACAGATTTTATTTGTTATATAATTCAAAAGGATATTTTAAAAATGTGTATGAATGGCTTTCATTAAATAAATTTCAATATATTTTCCATTTATTTTAACAGTGGAATGTCCTTATTAGTGGCTATACTTTCGGCTTGGAGCGAACTAGACGAAGATTTTCTTCTAAAACCAAATTTAATAATTAATTAAAGAAATAAAAAAAAAAATTGTGGATTTCCTACCGTTCAAATATAATCTTTATTGTATGTAAAAATGTTATTACATTTTTTCAAAAAACTGTAAGTAAACTGTAAAATTTTCTTTACAAATATGTTAAAATAGAGAAATGTTTCCTTTTTAATTTATTTTTAACTCTTTTTAAATGATTCACTTTAAAATTTTTTAATATTTCTTAATCGAAATTTCATAAAAGAATGTGTCAAAATTTAAAAAATTTTTTTTTGTTAAAAAAAAAAAATTGAATGTGCAAAATTATTTAATATTAGAATACTCTGATTATACAATTCTAATCATAACTGTATAGTCAATTGGATAGAAAATTACGTAAAAATATTATTGTTTGAATATGATTTAACGTAATTTTTATACGATTGAAGCAAACTCTTATTAATTTTAGGAAGGTGTAAATATAATCTAAATTCTGATCATATCACATAACAGATATCGTCGGGAGTTTTTTTGTCAAAAAAAATGGAACAGAGATACATTATAAAAACATTTAACTGACAGAGAAATAGAATATAGCCGAATCGTTAAATTGGATTAAAAAAATCATGACACGCTACTTATAAAGCGGTTTTTTTCGAATTTAGCTCGCAAAAAATGAGACAGAAAAAAAAAGAATGCGAGTGCGAGTGAAATGGAGAACGACATATTTCCTAGTTTTTCTCGAAAAGTAAATAATTTAGAGCAACGGTATAAAAACATTTTTTATGCATTTTACCTTTTACTATGGCTTGGTGTAAAAAAAAATTTGAAAAATTGCTTAATTCTGGAAAAAAACTCATTTTGTTGACAAAAAACGCCCGGAAAACCTACTTCTGGGCATCCGACGTGTCTGGCTAACGAACTCATCCAACGATTTGGAAAATCGAATTCGCACACAAAATTTCATAAGCATTAAACGTTTCGTTCGAGAGTTATCGCGCGGATACATATATATATATATATATATATATATATATATATATATATATATATATATATATATATATATATATATATATATATAAAAATATCATTTTCGTATTCTAGGGACCTCAAAACATATTTCTGATATGGTCTCGGGCTTAGGTCGCACCATGACACCTGGCGTAAAAGCTGAATTTCCAGTTTTGGAAATTTGCTAAATATAAGAATCTGCGAAATTTTTTTTTTTTTATTTTGTTCAAGATTATGAAAGTTTAAGAGTAAAGTAATGATCCATTAATTTTTTCAAAAATTCAATCGAATGAAACAAAAAAACGGCTGGATGGATTCAATTGAAACTCGGTGGGGTTTTTGTGGGTATATTGAACTGTAAAAAGCGCACTTAACATCAACGGTTTTCACAAAATTTTTAGTTCAGCACTTGATTTTCCAAAAAGCCCCCAAAAGCTCTTTTTTTCTTGATTTTTCAAATTCATGTAGAGTATGCAAAAAAATTTTTTTCTGGAAAAACAAGGGCTAATCCTTGTAGAGGATTTATTCGAGTTTTGGAAACACACCTTCAATTTTATCTGTGATCATTGGTTGCTAAGATATCGATGGTCAAAGGCGAAACGAACCTTTTCCATTCAAAGTCCGATATCTCAGCGAGAAGAAGTCGTATAAAGGTCTAAAAAAAAACAAATTAAAGCTGAATAAACAAGTTATCCGGTCCATATGATAGTTAAGTCGGAAAATTTTTTTCCAAGTCCGTGGACCAAAAAAAGATACCGAAAAAATTTCGGAAATTTTTTTTCAGTGTACTTATTAGGATTGAGCGATACACGTTGCTTTTGTCGCAAGATCTGAAAACTAGAAACTTCCAGCTTTAAATTTCTTTGCTTACGACTCCGATACGACCATTTTTCACGAAGATACAGCCATTCGAAAAATTTTTTTTTCTTTGATCCTTTAATTATTTCCGCTAGTGTATATATATATATAAATATATATATATATATATATATATATATATATATATATATATATATATATATATATATATATATATATATATACAGGTGTTTCATTAAGAATTATCCATATAGTAGCTGGAGAAACCTTAGCACGAAATATGAAGATTTAAGCTAAAACACTTAAATAAAATATTCCTCCTAACCGAGGTATAGGGTGTTTTATTTTAAATATTCTAAATGTTTTTAGCCCATAGTTTTGACACCTTCCAATATTTTTTGTTCATACTTGGCAAAGAGTTTACACATATTAGGTTACTTTAAACAGTGGTAAAAGATAGTTTTCCTCTATTACCAGAGGCGTGCGATAGGCATGGATACTTTCTTTTACCCCCCTACAATTTACGTCACTGTCGTAATAATTGTTTCTGTATGTTTTTTTGATTCTTCGTCACTTTCTACGTAAATATCAACCTCTTGTCTCAGTACGATAGGTTGAGTAGTTTTCGAGTTATTTGCACTTAAAGGTAATGTTTAAAATATCCATTTTTGTTTTATTGCTTATTTAACATGAGTTTGCTTAATAATTCAACCACCTTGATAAAATTTGTTAATTCTAATCGTAAATCCACATGAGTCAATTACTATTTCACTAAATAAATAAAATTTATTTATTAAAAATATGGGCCAAAATCATTTAGAATATTTAAAATAAAACACCCTATATCTCGGTTTGGAGGAATATTTTATTTAAGTGTTTTGGCTTAAATCTTCATATTTCGTGCTAAGGTTTCTCCAGTTACTATATGGTTAATTCTTAATGATATAATAAATATATTTATATTAGTGAATATTATTTTCGGTTTCTAGGGACCTCAAAACAAATTTCTGCCATAGTCCCGGGCTCAAGTCGCGTCGTGACAGTGACTGTAGTAGCTGAATTCCATTCTGGAAATTCGCTAAAAGTGCTTGAATATTTTGAAATTATTAAGAGCAAGATTTATTTTTAAAAAACTGATTATTTTAGCATAACAAAAATTTTTGATATTAATAAAATACTATTTTTTGTACAACTATTGAAAAAAGGCTAAAACTTATTTCAAATTGACATTTTTATTATATCACGCAATTGAACAAAAACCGCCACATGTACTTACACTATTTTAGAAACATCGAGGTATTTTTGTGTGAATTTTCATTACGAACAAAAAGATTTACAATTATCAGATGATAAGATAAAATAATCTCGAAATTCCATCTTGCTTTCTGTTTCCATTTTGCCTGCCACTACCCTACAGTAAATTGAAATAAACCAATCATTGATTTCTTTTAATGCTTTTGTATCTTATTTTTATCGGTGCCAAATCAACACACTTTTATTATACACATTATTATGGGAATATTATCGGAATATTATTATGGGAATATTATCGGAATTATTTCATTTTTTATTAGTTAGCTGAAATTTATAGAAACAAATATGTCAAAAATAGATATTCTGCCCTCCCGCCCCAAAAAAACGCATAGCCAAGATTACAAAACGAGTTTCGACAAGTTCGAGAACTACCCTCTTGACTAATCCTTAAACTGAGATGCCGTTTCGATCTGACTGGTTTCAACAAAAAAGAAACTAGACCATTCCGCGATCCGCTTCTACAAGATCATTAACAAACTTGAAATTCTCTTTGCGTATACGCAAATGCGTTTAAAACCGCTACGAATATGGAAACTGCCCTCGTCATTGCTAACCCAAAATCGATTATAATTTCAACAATGTTTAAATTAACACGATTATTTTCAAAAGTGTTTATAATTAAATTATATAATTTTTTATAAGTATTTGCTTTTCTATTTGGAAGCAAACAAAATGCGAATGACTTTTGCTGGCTTCTGTGTGGATTACATCATTCGTGATCCACACGCCTGGTCACTTTCCTCTCAAACTACTGTGTACACCACTGAATTATATGCAATTTTGCAATCCTTGCAATTCTGTCAATCATCTTGAGGCAAAATATGTCTCATTTGTTTCGACTCGATTAGCGCATTGAAAACGATCGGCTACTCTCAAACAATCGATCCTCTGGTATCGAACATTCTGACGTGTCTCTAGATGCTCTAGGAAAAATCTGTCACGTTCTTTTTGGATCACAATCATCTGGGGATACCTGGCAATGAACTCGTTGACATACAGCACAAAGGAACATTAGGCTTATCGTAATGGTTTTACAGCAGTATTGTTTTAAATTCTAATTGCTCCGCAGGTTTGCCATTGGCACCCTAAAGGCACAATAAAATTTATCTGTAATATTTTAACATTTTTTGATTTGTTGTTTTGGTTATTTGAGTCCACCCTAAGGCTCTATACACCTCAGGCGGAGAACCATCATTGGGTTTCAGGATTAAGTGGTCAGACGCACTGGCTAACACTTAGCGTACCACCACTAAAAACTGTCCTCTTTCTCTTTAAGGCTTTGGAATGGCAGGGGCTATGAGTGATTTTTGTTGTTCATTATCTATTGCATTTATGTGTCCCTATTTTTCTTAGGTATTTTTTTTAACTAAAGAAAATAATTTGTAAAGATAATTATGCAAAGCAAAAGAAATAATATAATTAGTTAGAAATATTTGCTGACTTATTAATCATCAGCATGAAACTGAAAATTACCAACAATTAAATAAAATATTCACATTTATTCTAATTCCTTTTGTAAATAATAACACTTGTAGTTCTTAAATCAACGCTTTGAAGGAATTTACATATTTGGTCACGTTAATAAGTACTTATTTTATTAATTTTCTAATATGGGTAAAATAACAGGTTAGGTTAGTCCTCATGTGATGAACAAAAATTATGAAATATATAACTGTTTTCGTATTAATTATTTCGCCATCCAAACCATTAATATACCTAGAGAAGCCGTGTAAGTATGAAACATTTCAAATGAACCGACTACTTTCATTACTAAATTCACACAAAAAGTGGTCAAATTATTTGAAATGAACTTTAAATTAAATTTTGTTTTCAAAATTTAACTGCTATTTATTTAGTCTTTCTGTTACATTTTTGGAAATTAAAAGGTATTCGTGACTGTGTTTATTCTAAACTGGTGTAATTTTTCAAATACTATCCAGTTTCCGATTGGTTTGAAACTTAAAGAATTAAGTAAGTTAATTGATTATCTGTGCATCCATACCTTTACATTCTTTGTATTACTTATCACGAAAAATAATTAAATATTTAAACTAAATTTTACTAATACATACACATGATTAAACTAATTAAGCAATATACAGGGTACAATAATAACCCACAGTTTTCGCTCTTAATATTATAATCATTCATTAATATACAGAGTGTAGTGAATAAGTGCGAAAGATTTTAACAGATGATTGCTGAGGTTCTTTTATGTCAAAAAGTTCATATAAACCCAGATCCGAAAATGCTTAGTTTCCAAGATACAGAGTGTTCAGTTTCTCATCTTTTTAAAATTTTATTAAATATTTCAAAAACGTTTTGAGATATTAACACAAAATTTGGGGCACGCTATGACAGGATAAATACCCATATTCTGAAGCAGACAAAATATTTTCACTCAAACTAGTGGCGCCCGTACGGTCATGTAATGACATATTTTTGAAGAAAAAAAGGCAGGTCGATAATTTTTTCCAATTTGAAAACGGTTTTTTAAAAAATAAATAAATAAATAAATGAATAAATAAATAAATAAATAAATAAATAAATAAATAAAATTAAATAAAATAAAGTTTAATAAAAATTCAACAGTGGCTAATTATTTGATAAATTATTACATCATAATTAGTTAATTTACCTTTGTGGAGATCCCGAGGTACTTCTTATGTGGAGGGCTTTACTAAGACAGTAAAGATTTTTCCCAAATTTTTCAAATTTTCTCGAAAAATAGAGTTGACAAACAAAAAAGTACTGATTCTTTCTATTTTCTTCTATTTTACTCTTTTAAGAGATTTTCTATCAATTCTGTGGAGGCTCCTATTGTGTGGATGCCCGAGCGCATGTATCCCAAGTGTCCTTATGTAAATCCAGCTCTGTAATTAGTCACTGGAGAAGTGTTTCGAAGACTTTTTCAAAACCATTATTTTATGTTATTCATTCATTGACATTCATTATGATATGTACATCTAAACTACAATTACAAATTGTAATCAGTAATTATATTTTTTCATTATAAATTTATTTTCAAAAAATTAAATCATTTTTCTTCAAACAATAAAACATATTTTAACATGTCTCGCTATTCAAATATATTTTCCTTTACATTATTAACATATATGAACTTTTAATTGCATGATGTTTATTTAGATTGACCTTTTGATAATAAGTTGAATTAAAAGCCATTGAACGTTGGAATAGTTCATTCCATTTAATATATATTATGTTTATGTACAAGTAATAGAAGTTCAATGAATTGTACCAAGTAAAGACCTTAGGTGAACCAAAATTCTATTACAACAATTTTCTTCCAATTAATAATAACACTTTAGTGAATTTACAAAAAGAAAATATTCAGTTATACAGCCAGTGTCATATATATATATATATATATATATATATATATATATATATATATATATATATATATATATATATATATATATATATATAGATATAGATATAGATATATATATATATATATATATATATATATATATATATATATATCTATATATATATATATATATATATATATATATATATATATATATATATATATATATATATATATATCTGAATAAATAAAAATGAAATATGGAATTGATTTTTTTATCTATCTGAAATTGTTTGGAAAAAAGTTGTAATAGATAGCAAAAAAATGATATGAGAAGGAAAAGTATAGATAAAATTGGCGTACGTATCGGAAAAATCTAATATATAAAATTATGATGTAGGACCCTAAGCTCCCATAAAGGACCCAAAATAGACAACTGAACGGATCATTACCAAATTTTACTCAAAAACTCTTGAAACCATCTAAAAATTGACGTTACATATATTAAAATTAATTCCTAGGGTCCTAGTGCCCCAAAGAAGACCCAAAATAAACGGCTAGAAAACTATTCTTTTTAAAGTCTTATTAAAATTTATACCGTAGGTGTATGTTGTGTCGTTTATTAGAAATTCTCTATATTATATACTTACCTATTGATTAATTAACTAATTCATTTTTAAAAAGGGCGATAAAATCAGGTATAATGAAAATTCTGTGTTATTGAAAACTCCACGAATGAATGATGTCACACTCAAACATTTATTCGTAATAAATTAATTATTATTAATGCTAATGACAGTTTCCAAATAATTCAACAAATCATACTGATGAATTGAAAACGAAAATCATTATTTCACAGAAAACTGCTATAATAGTAATATATATTACATATGGTAATTAAAATCATACAGTTTTACGTAAAAAATTCTGTGAAAATTACAATAACATGTAAAATTACTAATAACTTAATACAAAATCAATTATTGAATTCAATCTAACTTTTATACCTATGTATAAAGCCAATAATTTATTGATAAAGTTTGCTTGTACACTGCACGAGTGGAATATTTCGTCTTTATACGAAATTATACGTCTTTTGATTCAACATTTATATGTATGTATTTTTGGATGAACCAGCACCTACAAATTCACCACAAATCCAATACAGCAAATTTTTTTTAACCTATGACATCAATAAAAGCTAAAAAGACAATCTCACTTTAAAAAAAATTTAAGTAAAGTTAAGAGTCGAGCTTACAAAATTATGTTTCTAATTATTTATAAAAACAAAATGTGCGATCTTTTATTAAAACAGACACAGACACACAGGAACGGATCCAGACTTCAAATTAGGTGGTGTCTCACATTTTTTCCAGTGGCTTTATTATGCTTTTTTAGCACTGTAAATTTTAAATAGAAGTAACTAGACTAACATTACAAAAATTTTCGTAAACTTGATGATGTCATCAAATTAATAAATTTCTTTTTTCTCATATCAAACTTTATGGAAATGATTTTTAATTAGCACTAATACTTAAAATAAGGTAATTTAAGTGCAAAATTTTCGTACTGGTTCATCCAAAAACACATATAAATTTTGAATCAAAAGACGTATAACTAAATCTAAAAATATTCCACTCCTGCAGTGTACAAACAAACTTTATCAATAAATTATTGGCTTTGGCCTCTCTTTGATAGATATCAATTTTTATACATAGGTATAAAAGTTAGATTGAATTCAATAAATGATTCTGTATTAAATTATTAGTAATTATTAATAATCGGGCCCTACGAGAGGGGGGGCAGCCGGGGTTGTAGCCCCGGGGCCCGGGGTCCCAAAAGGGGCCCGAGCCGGCCAAATAGGTCTTATTTTTTACCTAAATTTAACTCATATAAATGGATTTTTAGCCAGTAAATATCGTGACGTTAAAAGTACAAAACCTTGTACTTAAGTTGATTTTTTTTCATACATACATACATACGCCTAATTCTGATTTCACCTGATAGATTGGTTTCCGAAAAAAATATTTATGGAAAAATTTGTAGATTAAATAAAAATTTCATTAGTCTTATCATTTTTATAGTTATGTTTGCACATTTTATTCTACAAACACTGGAAATTTGGTAATTTAGTAGATAAGGTAAGTTTTGCTTGAAAAAAAACAAAACAAAAAATAACTTGAAAACACTAAACAGAAAAATAATTGATTTGAAAAACACAAAAAACAAAAGAACTCATTAAAAGCCTAATTTTTTATATGACTGCGATTATGTATGTTACATTATTTTATAAAAGCAGCCAAAAACTATTTTTGATTTCTAATTAGCAAAACATAAAAATATTAATTACAAGTTATTACACTTCAGTGAAATTTATATGAAAAAAGTCATCTTAAAAGGAGTTTCTCATTTATAAAATTATAATAACCACTATGTAACAAAAGCACATTTAAATAAAAGTTCCATCAGTTAACTTTTTCAATTGATTATGAAATCAAAACATTCGTGTTAGAAGTTCTATGAATTATTAAGCACTGAAAAGAATATCATCTCTAATTTTCAGTTATTTAAAACAAAATCAAAATAACATGTTCTTTTTTTGTTTTGAAATCCAATTATTGAGTTCCAAGAAATATAACAAAATTTTGTTTTTATTTTTGGGTAGTTAGTATAAAATTGAATTAAATCTTGTAAACAGAGAACAAAATTTTGCAATACATGTTATTTCAAAATAAAGTAAAACATAGCATCTTAAATTCCTTATTATTATTTAAATTTTTAGAATTATTACAATGCCACTAAGTATTCTATATAAAAATTCTGTAAGTTTAAATGATCGTATAGATACATAAAACCGAAAAACCTACTTAATGGTGCATTGAACGAAGCACCTTTTTATTACAAGCTATTAAATATAGGAAAATTAATTTGATGACTTTTTGAAAAAAGAAATTTATTTTAGTTATCTTACCATTTTTCTTCATTTAATCAAAAGATAATATACATCCTGTGCTAGCGCCGCAATTAAAGATATTGTCAACGCCTGTATATTTTCGTCTTTGTTGATATTTCTACTGTTCTTTTTACTTAACGCGTTTTCAGCCCATTCGGTCATCATCAGAGTAGGGCTGAAAGGGCTGAAAACGCGTTAAGTAAAAAGAATATCATTTTTCGTGAAATTGACAAAGTAATTAAAACTTTAAATATTTTCAATATTTACAATGAATTTTCACAAAGTAAATCTCTCAGTGAATTATTTAATTTATTCATTTCTCAACCTAAATTTAAACCACATTACAAAATATTTTTTTTTCAATTTTCGAGATTATTTTTCATGTTTCGTGAGAAAAACAAGGCTCGGGGTCATACCCCGAAAATGGATAAATTCTAAGAAAGTATACAAATTCTACGTAAAAAGTTGGTAGGTATTAGGATTTGCAGATCAAAATAACTTAATTCTTATCAGTAAGAAGTTATGGGAAGAAAAAGAAATTTGGAATTATGTCGATAGCTCCTAAACTATTGGGAAGTTTAGAGATAGCGTTTGAGACATTCACTCTAACCAAATTAAACTCATTACATCACTCTACCGGAAAGGGTAGAATAACCTCTACCGCGCCAGCTAATATCTTTTATATATTTTTGTTACATAGATTTTAAAGGACAAGGTTGGATATCAGTAGTCAATTCAATATTTGTCGGGGGGCCCGGGATAGTTGGTCCCTGGGGCCCTTGATTTCTCTCCACGGCCCTGTTAATAATTATTAAATTATTAGTAATTAGAAAGTTACCGTGGTGACACACATACACACACACACACACACATATATATATATATATATATATATATATATATATATATATATATATATATATATATATATATATATATATATATATATATATATATATATATATATATAAAGTTATATAAGGTTAGGTTATATATAAAGTTATATATATATATATATATATATATATATATATATATATATATATATATAACAAATATGGGGTCAATAAACCCTGGCGGAACTCATACAACATAATCTTGATTCATCTAAAATAATTTTAGTACTCTAACAGTAAGAAAAGGATCCTAGGAATCTCATATAATTTATGGAGGTCCGTAAAGTTCTTGCGGACATCCTTTAATTACTTAATTAATTCAAATATTTTAACTTACTAACGGTGAAAAATTTTTCAAAATCGATTGGGTAATTAATTTTTGGCGTTTTTAGGTCCCCAATATCTTGACGGATCTGACATAGGATACTTTAAATCCATTTAAAATTGTTTAACGTTCTAACATTAATAATTATTAGTGAAAAAATTTTCAAAATTGATCCATTTAAAATTGTTTTCCGTGTGTACAAACATATTATGTTATTTTGTTTTATATTTAATAATATTATATGATTTGATAACATAAATTTCAATTTCTTGTTTATTTAAAATTCAATAAAAAAAAAATATATATCTTCATTACATAAGCCTAAAAAATCTGCTTAATTTTAATTTTTTAACTTGAGACAGAGTTATATAAATTATAATGCAATTAACATGGGACAGAACTTTATATATATATATATATATATATATATATATATATATATATATATATATATATATATATATCAATTTTGAAAATTTTTTCACTAATAATTATTAATGTTAGAACGTTAAACAATTTTAAATGGATTTAAAGTATCCTATGTCAGATCCGTCAAGATATTGGGGACCTAAAAACGCCAAAAATTAATTAGCCAATCGATTTTGAAAAATTTTTCACCGTTAGTAAGTTAAAATATTTGAATTAATTAAGTAATTAAAGGATGTCCGCAAGAACCTTACGGACCTCCATAAATTATATGAGATTCCTAGGATCCTTTTCTTACTGTTAGAGTACTAAAATTATTTTAGATGAATCAAGATTATGTTGTATGAGTTCCGCCAGGGTTTATTGACCCCATATTTGTAAATAAAAAATAAAATAACCGACCAATTTTGAAAATTTTTTTACTGTTACAGAGCTAAACTATTTTAGATAAATATAGATTACGTTCTGTAATGTCCGCTAGGGTCCATAGGACCCAAAAGTGTCAAAAATAAACTAACCGACCGATTTAGAAAATTTTTTCACTGTTACAGAGTGAAACTGTCTTAGATAGACATAGATTACAGTGTGTACAGTTTGCTAGGGTCCATGGGACCCAAAAATGTCAAAAATAAACTAACCGACTGATTTTGAAAATTTTTTCACTGTTAGAGAGCTTAATTATTTTAGATAGATATAGACTACGTTATGTAAGATCCGCAGGGTTTATGGGACCCAAATGTGTCAAAAATGAAATAAGTGACCGATTTTGAAAATTTTTTCACTGCTACAGAAATAAACTATTTTAGATGGATATAGCTTATATGTTGTATAAGGTCGGCCAGGGTCCTGGGATCTTAAAAGGGCCAAAATTAAACTAACCGACCGATTTTGAAAATTTTTTCACTGTTAGAGAGCTGAACTATTTTAGATAGATATAGATTACGTTATGTATATCCTATATATACATATAAAATATCCTTTATATATATATATATATATATATATATATATATATATATATATTACATAAAATCTGCCTAGAATATACGGTCGAGCTGATTTTTGAATGTGATCCACGGGGATCTTGCTGATCCGAAAACGCCATAAATAAGCTATCGAACCAATTCTGAAAATTTTCTCACTGCTAAAGAACTAAATTATTTTAGATGGATACAACTATGCTGCACAAAGTTCGTTCGGGTTCTTGGGTCCTAAAATTACCAAAACTAATTACCCAGCCGATTTTAAAAATTCTTTTACTCTTAGAAAGCTAAACTATTTTAATTGAGTACAGGCCTTAGATGAGATCCGCCGGTGCCCAATATTTGGAAATTCGCTATGTTATGCAGATGCTGCGACAGGGGTATTTATTATTATTAACATACTAATATCTTTTTTTTTAATATAACTGATTCGACAGAAATCTGTTTTCTAACGGTCTTATGTGCTAAATATTAAAAAAAATTTTAAAAAATGACTTTAAATAATTATAACTGGCTTCCAGTTTTATCGTTCTATCGTTTTATTTTCGAATTTTAAGACAGTAAAAAAAATTTAGTAAACTTGATGATGTAAGATGTTATGGAACTGAAAATTTATTTTTTCTTAAATTAAGTTTTATGGAGATGACCTGAATAATAGGTTGAATTAGAATAACAGTTTGAATGAAAACTTTCAATTTTTACTATCAAATTGACGAAATTCCATTCTAAAATAAGACTAATTCGACAGAAGTCTTTTTCTAACGACCATCTATGCGTAATGTTGGTAAAAATTAAATGAAAGAGAAATTTCGAAACCTACAATATGCATCCATTTTCGTCATCCTATCAATTTATTTACAGTTTCTGAGGGGAGTTATAGAGGGGAATAGTTATGACCACCATGACAACCCCCTTATAAGGTGCGCTTCTGGACAGTGGTCCTATTTAGTTTCTGCTTAGACCGTTTGGTAGAAATTTACCATAAAATATGAATATAAAAATCTAAAGACAATAAAAACTTCATGCTTAAAAATTTATATGGTGAGAACGCTGGCGATTAAAACATTGAAAATATATAATAGTCAAGAAGCTATTAATAATTTTGCTATTTGGATTTTTAACAGATTAGTGTAAATATATCATCCAACCCACTCTAGTTTACTTCATTTTTAATTGTTCAAAATATGTAAAACAATTTTAAAAACTATTATCGATGTCCGTAGTAGAACGTAGGTATATTATCTATATTAAATGTTACATGAACCGAAAGTACAATGTTTAACTAGTGGATTGTTCATTTAAAATTTAACACAACATTTTATACTTTGAATGCAAAGGTTAATATTTTTATCAAATCGCTGTTCATTACTAATTCTATTTGTGTCACGCAATACTATCAATTCATTAACTTTTTCTAGATAATATATTATTTAATGAAGTATAAATGTTATAGACTTAAGGTTACATCTGTTACAACTTATGACTCTTTGATAATTTTTTTAATGAAAGCGAAGAAAATAAGCAAAATAAGATTTTAAGGTACCATCACAGTGCGATCGGCCGGAAAATAGTCATTTTTTGCGTTTTTTTTCATATGGATAGGATGGGGGAATGGAGATGACTTTTTTTTACGACAAATACCACTATTTGACAATATACAATCATATTATTTTTATTCATTTTTATTTATTTTTTATAATTATTATAATTTTTTGAAAAAAGTGCCTTTAAGAAAGGGCGGATAATGGTGCCAACGGTTGCGGCCACAGTTTTCATCTGGGGAAAAAAAGTCAAATAGATTATCAATCTGTAGGTAAGTCACTATGTTCCTATGGCCCTTTTTTGTTTTTTTGAACTCTTCCTATTTTTCCACATGAAAAACAAAAAAATTTTGTACTTTTTATTGAAACCGCCGCCATTTTTTCAAATTTCAAAACAAAAAGCTCCTATAGGAACATAGTGGCTTACCTACAAATTGATAATCTATTTGATTTTTTTTTCAGATGAAAACTGCGGCCGCAGTCGTGGGCACCAGTATTCGCCCTTTTTCAAAGACACTTTTTTTCAAAAAATTATAATAATTATAATAAATAAATAAATAAAAATGAATAAAAAAATATTTTTGTATTGTTAAATAGTGGTATTAATCGTAAAAATATATTCATCCCCATTCCCCCATCCTACCTATCCGAAAAAAATCGCAAAAATTGACTATTTTTTGGCTGATCACACTGTGATGGCACTTTAAGACCTCAAAGAATAAACTTTAATCCTCTTATATACACACACCGGCAGAATTAGCGGAACACACAAAATTATCTGTAAAAATCAAACAAACCATTTAATTTCAAAAAAATATTAATCTTATTTAATTAGTCACTTAAAATTACATGTTCACAAGTCGATATACCTTTATTTTTGGCAGCAAAACAAGTAACCATATAAAATGACAAATTTTTGGAATCTGATGTCGTCTAAGAGTAATTTAAGTTAAAGATTTAACAAATAGAAAATAAAACACAGCGTTTTAATCCCGCTTGGTTCCTCCCGTGCTCTTATCAAAGCTTCCATTTCTTTTTCTATACTCAGCATGATGTTATCTATAATTTCCTGGGACAATCTTTGCCATTCTTCAGTTACGGCAGTCTGAAGCTCGACCACATTGAGAAAAAACGGCATTTTTATTCGAAAGTGACAGACCTCTTAAAAAGAATTGCATCAATAATAAATGAAAACAATTCTATGGAAAGTCAATTGATTCGTTACTTCAATATTATTTTAAGTAAAAATGAAAAAAAAACCGCCAACTTTGTTTAATAAATAGGTTTTTATATTTTTTTTTATGTTCCGCTAATTATGCCGGTGTGTGTATTTTGGTAAAAACTGGAAAAAATACTGCTCAAAATTAAAAAAGATTCTACCGTCAAAGTCAGTAGTCTATTATCTATTACTGTATTCTGTATTCTATTATTACCATATACTTGTAATACCTATAAATGAACTCAGTCAATGATATGTCGTACGCAAAATAGTTATCAACGATTTTAATATTAATATAATATTAAAATAATAAAAATTTACCTGTTTCAACGATGACTTTACAAGACAACTAAATTTATTTACTTTTAAAACTTTTTTCAAATTTTACAACTTTATAAATACACTAACCAAAATTTTAGCGGGCAAATTTACAAGTTTATACCACAGTAAATCAAGTTAACGTATTTTCCGTTCAGAAGGTGGGAAGCGTTCAAAGTAACCATAGGTACACAAATCGTATCAAAACTTATTGAAAGTTTTCATTACAATTTCATTTCACACAATAAAATTTTCACACGCAAGCGCTCAAAATATTTTTATACTACAAAACAAAATTATCTGTTACTATGACAATTTAACAAACAATTTATGTATAGTAGTATACGTATAAGTTTTTATAAGCAAATATGAATTAACCTTTTTTTTGTAGGTTTGTGGTCAAATAATAAATGTATGGAGAATTATATTGACAGTTTAAACATAAAAATAAATCAATATTATATGCTTATTTTTACCATAAAACATATTATTTAGTCATTTCGAAAATATTTTTTTCTACTCCTACTATTAAAAGTAACATTTTGCGCACGGCTAACTGTATGTAAAAATTAACAATTGCCCACACAATGCGAAAATAGCCGTGGGAAATTATTTCCCACGGCTTAATATAATAAAAAAGTAGGCTCTGTCTTTGATTTAACATACAATCTATATAATTAATACTAAAAATATACATAATTATGTAAATTGATTATTTATTATTGTTTCCATAGTTTCAAAGTATGCTTTTTCAAAAATTTGAACATCTTATCATTGACATTATAAATATAAAAAATTTTTACTACTTAAAAAATTATGAGATTTCGTTAAATTTTACGAGAAAAGATGTGCTCGTAGAAAAAGTATAGTGTAAAATACGTGGGAAAAGCTTATTTCTCACTCATACGAATTGTTGCACTCGCCCTGCGGGCTCGCGCAACAAACTCATATTCGTGAGAAATAAGCCTCTTTTCCCACTTATTGTACAATATACTATTTACTTAAAAAAAATTACATTTTAAAAATCTATTTTTTTAACGTTCGATTAAAAACAATTTTATTGATTATATCAATAATTCATATACTACTCGGATCATTCAATAACTACAAATGTTGCCAGTGGCGGATCTAGAGGGGAGCAAGGACGGTCATGCTCCTCCGCCTGAGCTGAAGTGTTTGTCACATATTTTTATGATTATGTTAAAACCAATGGCACCCATACTCGGGGGCTAGGGGGGGAGCTGCTGTTAGGGAAACGTTAAAATATATAAGTGTAGTGGTAGTCAAGCGTTTTTTCTTTAACGAGGCCTAGTATTTTAGCAACAGGATAAAGTTTTACAACATGGTCAAAATTGCAACTTTTCATGGTTACGTACAAATCGCCATCCGTCACCTAAAATACTAAAAATACTCCTAACCCCCAGTTCTAGCCACCCCCCCCCCTTAAAAATTATCATATGGGCGCCCTTGGTTAAAAAAAATTCAAACAAATAAAAGCAAAGAAACAAACTAATTTTGAAGGGTACACTGAGAAAAAAATACGGTAATTTTTACGGAAATTTCTAGTAAAAAATTACGGAGCTCTCTGGTAATGCGGGCATAAGTGACAGGCAAAGTAGAAAATACGATGAGTATAGTAAAAATTACTCTATGGCTCCGTAAAATTTGACTGCACAGTAAAAATTACACTGTGACTCCGTAAAAATTTCGGCGCTGTACGGGAAAAATTCTACTCTCTTACCGTATTATTTATAAGGTTTTTTTTTTATTTATTAATAAATAATTGAATTAAAATAGTCTAAAAAGATATTGATAGAAGGGTAAGGATTAAAATCAAATTATTAATATTGAAAAAATGTTCTGTGGTTTTTTATTATTTGTAGAAAAACATGTTTCAATAAACATCAATACATATAAAAATCTTAATTGTTAAATCTTAATTATTAGTTCGTTTTCAATAATAAAATAAGGCGATTTTCATGAAACACAAATAACAATTCTTTGTTTTAAATGTAAAGTCCATTAAATAGTTTATTATAACAAAAAACAGAAAAAAAATGATAACACTCATGGTACACATCACATATAAGGCACACACAACAATAAGTTAGTTGTCTGTTTGCAATAGAAGCCGTATTGAAAATAACCTTGGTTTGGTGCGGACAGTTACGCGTGCCAGAGCAGTTAGGTGTGTGCTTGTCCTCTAACGTTACGTTGGTGCGATGCTTGTGTGAGAGAGATGCTGAAAATTTCTTCTGTGTCTAGTATAATTTAACAAAAAATAAGTAAATTTTCCTGGTATCCACTTGAAATTTTACTAGGCCATCGAATTTATTGTCCAGGAAAAATTTTCAAATGAATCGTAAAAAGTAATGTTTGAAAGGCATTTTTTATATTTTTGCTTGATAATTTCCTACCGACTGGTCACTTGAGCCTGGTTTACCGGAGGCAGCTCCGTAATTTTTACTGTAATTTTTTCTCAGTGTATAGTTGGATAAGTATAGGTGAATCGGCCCCGGAAGCGAATTATTTTTATAACTATATTAACGATATGGTAAGGCTGTAGGTAATTGATATCTACAATTTTGGTGGTCAAAACTGAGTAGTTATGGAGATAATTAAGAAAAATTTAAAAAATTACAAAAATTGTTTTCTTGGTAACTATTTAACATAGGAAAATAATTCTAAATCCGCATGAAGGCAAACACTCTCGAGAATATTAGATATATTTATTATCGTATCAGTCCTCGTTATTAAGGATAATAACAAGGATAATATCCAATCCAATGTTATTTTTATAAGGTTACAATTGAGCGACCACTTCAAAAAGAATTCAGTAACTGTACCTTAATGCACTTAATTACAGTACCAAGTCTCATAAAAATTCAAGGGTTACAACATGATAAAAGAATATTTTTAATTTCTAATCTGCTGAACCGCCCCTCCAGTGGATCCGACCGTGAAATTATATACATCAATTGAAAGAACTTTTAAAATAAAGTGTCTCATAAAGTGTTTTTTCCTATCTCCTATAGTTTTCTAGATAATCAAGAATAATCGTAAGTGGTATATTAAGATATAGGCTATCTGCCCCTGATAGAAAGTCCCAATAGTAACTGTATTGTCGTTTATGTGACACTGCAGGTACTTCATATGTAAACTTTCCTAGATCAAAACAAAACCGTTGTGGAAATATTACAGAAAATTTTCAAAAGATGTGGTGTATGTAGTAGGATTTTTTAACATGTAGAATATTAAAGTCCAATAAACATTATATTCTTTTGCATGTTAAAAAAGCCTACTACACCACATTTTTTGAAAATTTTCTGTAATATTTCCACAACGGTTTTGTTCTGATCTAGGAAAGTTACACACATGAATTACCTGCAGTGTCACATAAAGGACAATACAGTTACTATTGGGACTTTCTATCATGGGCACATAGACTATATCTTAGTATACCTCTTACGATTATTCTTGATTATCTCGAAAACTATAGGAGATAGGAAGAAACACTTTATGAAACACAACACTTTATTTCTAAAGTACTCTCGATTGATGTATATAATTCCAGGGTCGGATTCACTGAAGGGGCGGTTCAGCAGATTATAATTTAAATTTTGTTTTTTCTTATCATGTTGTACCCTTTGAATTTTGATGAGACTTGGTACAGTAATTAAGTGCATTAAGGCACAGTTACTGAATTTTTTTTGAAGTGGCCGCTCAATTGGAACCCTGTAAAAATAACATTGGATCGGATATTATCCTTGTTAGTATCCTTAATAACGAGGACTGGTACGATATTTTTGAGAGTCTAATATTCTTGGTCTAATATTCTTGAGAGTGTTTGCCTTCATGTAGATTTGGAATTATTTTCCTATGTTGAGTAGTTACCAAGAAAAACATTTTTGTAATTATTTAAATTTTTTTAGCTATCTCCATAACTACTCTGCTTTGGCCGCCAAAATTGTAGATATCAATTCCTTACAGCCTCACCATACCGTTAATATAGTTATTAAAATAAGTCGCTTCCGGGGCCGATTTACCTATACTTATCCGAATATACCCTTTCAGACAAACAAAATTAGTGATTAGTACTTTAAAATTTAGATATGTCTTGAATTTGTGTCTGTTAAGGGAGTAGCCTGGTGTAAAATGCCAAAAACAAGCACTTTTTGTAAATTAAAAAAAAAAAAGACAACAAACTTTTCAACATATGTTTTTGCAATTATTAATTTTTATTGTGTAAATATTTAAAAATTAAAATTAATTTTTTAATGTTATTATATAAACCATGAAAAGCAAGTTATTAAATACCTAAAATATGAAGGCGCCTGCAAAAGTTCTATCTTTACGACGTGCACTCTAGCATCTCGTAGAATTATTTGGAAAGAAAAATAAAAATATTTTTGTAAAGCTTAGGAGTGTAGTTTGTCGATATACCTAAGAAATTCATTATATTATCTTAAAAAACTTTAAGTTCATGATTTGAAAAAATATCCATTTTTTGCATAAATTTTGTAACTTTTATAACTTTTTCTAAATAATGTTTATAATACAAAATGTACGTAGAAGTTCAAAGCAATTTAATTACCTTTAATTTGAAAAAAAAAAATTTATTTTGATCCATTGAGAATTTTTTGAGTTATCCTGCACGCCAGTGTACACAAATGACGTTGATTGTTAAAATATAGATACGTTAAACACACTTACAGGGATTTGAAAATACAAATAATAATAATAAAAGTCACACATCTATTTTATATGGATGACTTAAAACTGTATGCCTCGTCGGAGAGTGATCTCAACTGCGCTCTAAAATTAACACACAAATACACGCACGCGATCGGTATGGAGTTCGGACTGGACAAATGCGCGGTGGTGCACTGTAAGCATGGTGTAGTTCCGAATTTTGATTCACACGCCCAATTAGTGGATGGAAGCATCATAGAACATCTTGATGAAGGAGCGACCTATACGTACCTTGGTGTTGGCGAAAGTCACATCCAGGACGTGAAGAACATGAGTACGCCTTAAGTAGTAGATATAAGCGCCTTCTCCGAGACCAGCGCTACAAATATGTTAGCCATACCCCTCCTTTTATATACTTTTGGCTCAATTAAGTGGAATGTGAATGAATTGGAAGAACTAGACCGAGACACGCGAAAAATAATGAATATCAACCGTAGTTTGCACCCACGCGCATCGACACAACGACTTTACTTCCCACGAGACCAGGGGGGGGGGGGGCTCCTGTCAGTCGAACGTTTACATGATCGTATAGTCTTAGGTACAGCTTGTCGTGTACTTAACAGTTCAGACCCGCTATTGCAACTCGTCAGGGATCACGAGCTTGCTGGCGTAGGCGCATTTTTATTCACAGCAGCGCAACGTGCCGTCGATATCTTGGGCTTAGCCTTCGATCCGCGTAATCGCGACGGTGATGATAACATTCTTTCACTATCACAGTCGCGCCAAAAGTCGGCAATCAAGAGAGCCGAGTAACAACATCTGCTCAATAAACATCGCGACAAAGTTCACCAGGGTATGTTCCACCGTCACCTTAACAACCTTGGCCTTTCGAGCGAACTCACTTGGGCTTTCTTGAGAGCTAATGGACTTAAATCGAAAACGGAGGGCTTTATCATGGCAGCTCAAGATGGAGTGTGGAACACTTTAACACACCAAAAATATGTGATGGGTAATAAAGGGGTTTCGAGTACCTCGTATCGGGCATGCAAAGCATACCCGGAAACCTTAATGCACCTGACTTCAGGTTGTTCTTATTATGCTAAATCCACCTATATCCATCGCTCTATGCTCTACTTTTATCTTCGTCATCATTACGAAGTTGACAAAACACCAGTCTTGCCCTACGATCCTGCGGAAGTAGAATCCTTTGTTGCCAACCAAAAGTGCAAGATCTTTTGGAATATGCCGGTTGCAACTACCAGGCAATTGAACGCTAATAAGCCTGATGTTGTGCTCCAAGATTTAACATCTCAGACTATGTATGTTATCGAGTTCTCTGCTCCGGCGGAAACTAACATAGTCGAAAAGGAGGAGCAAAAATGGATTAAATATCAAGATCTAATACATGAATTGCGACAACTGTTTCCCGAGCTATACTGTCCACTTGGTCGTACTTATAATCGGATGTCTGGGAGGTATGCATAATTTCGATGAAGCTCATAAATAATTGAAATTGATATGGATTCTTTTATTTATTTTACTCAATCAATAGGCAATAACTACACAGAAAGTGCATTGAATCGTTAATCAATTCATAATTAAAAACCTATAATCTTTCTTCACAACTAATAATTTCAGTTTTTGTAACAATTTCTAATGGAAATAAGTATACTTCATTTAAATTACAAATTTTAAATATATAATAATGGTACCCGGTTCATGAATAAATATTTAAAACAAAGAAAAAAATAAAATATTAGTGAAAAAAGATTCAGTTTGTACTGGAATTTTCAATTTACAAATTAGTTAGAAAATTAGCAAAAAAAAAAACATGTTTCATTGTATAAAAAACTATTTAAATATTGCCGTATTATTTTATTCTTTAGTAAGTAACCTTTACTATTATTTATTTATTTTGTATGATTTGTTATTGTGGTAAGTAACTAATTAATACCACTAACTGCTGATATTAAATTTATGTATTTACTATTATGCAACAAAAATTAATTTTTGCCAAACGCGTAATCAACATCTTTATTTATAATTTTATATACAGTTTTGTTAAGAATAAAAAGAATATTTTAATAAATATTTAGAAATACATGTTAATTTTTTTTAATGTGAATAAGTGAGCTATCGAATACGAAAAATATTAAAAAATTATGTAAAATTATATAATCATATTGTTAAAAAAAAAAGCAACGTAACAGTATTGTTAACAAGTAAAATATAAAAATGAAATATTAAATGACACAATCAGGAAAATTGGCATCTTAAATCACAATTTTTTTTACACTATTTTTCCATTACTAACAACTGACTACACCATTCTAATATAAATAGATTCTTGTATTAAGATTCATATTTCTCATTTGTCGCTTCATTATTTTTTAGGTAAAAGTCAAATTTAAGGGGTTATATATAATTAGAATTTTCAAAAAATCATTTTTTTTAAATTTTATTTTTGTAAAATGTACATATATTTAAGGTACCGTCACAGTGTGACTGGCCGGAAAATAGTCAATTTTCACAATTTTTTTCAGATGGATAGGATGGGGGAATGGCGATGAATTTTTTTTACGATGAATACCACTATTTAACAATACAAAAATATTTTTTTTATTCATTATTATTTTTTTTATAATTATTATAATTTTTGAAAAAGGTTTCTTCAAAAAAGGGCGGATATTGATGCCCACGATTGCGGCCGCAGTTTTCATCTGGAAAGAAAAGACAAATAGATTATAATTCTATAGGTAAGTTGCTATGTACCTATGGAGGTTTTTTTTTTTTTAAAATAGCGGCGGTTTGAATAAAAAGCACAATTGACTATTTTATTATTTGATTGATTAAAAATTGCGAAAATTGACTATTTTTCGGCCGATCACAGTGTGATGGTACCTAAAGTATACACACAGAAAATTTCTTGCCAATCCGGCAAATATTCTCAAAGTTACACACATATTTGTAATGACGTGACATAGCGTTTCAATGTAGAAGCCGGAGCATTAGCTGTCTTTTCTCAAAGCTGTATTTTTAAAGTCGGTGGGCAGGATTTCTCGGAAATGGCTGAAGCGATCAGTCCAAATTTTAACACAACCCTTTTAAGTATATTTTTCAGTAATTATTCGAAGGTCTTTCTCATCGATAAATATTTTCCGTTTTATAAACAATTTAAGACCAAAACTTTTGTCAATAGTCGATTTCTTTTTTTTTTTTTGAGTAGCTATCAGTTTGTCAAAAATTATTATTTTGCTTATTCCTTTGAGCAATTACAAAATAATACATTATATTAACGAAATAGTTCCAGGATTTTCATTTTAGATGATCCAGTCCACAGATATCGTATTAAACGCAATAGATTTTTTTTTAGAGGTGCTCTCGGAGATCAGCTATAGCATTAGCAATAATTATTTTTACTAATAAAAAATGTTCAAGTACAATTAAAAATTACCATAATATTTGTACAAATTTATGACTCTAATAAGTTAAAAGGTTTTCCCAAGAAAAATTCTTGAAAAATCGACTTTTTTTGGCCTTTTGATTGTATATAACCACATGTTCTTAACACGTTAAAATCATCAAAGCATTTTATTAATGTTTTATTTTTCAGATTGTCCATTATTATGTATGTCAAAATATTACAACCAATAAACCGTATACACCATTAACAACTACTAAAATACTGAGTAATAACAGTGATGATATCTTCAAAACGTATAATATAAGTAAACCAGAAAAAAGAAATGAAGTAAAGATGAGTAAGTCATTTTTTAGTCGAATTTTTCCTTGAAAAAATTAGAGTTATACAGCCTATACGATAAGAACGGCGAGAGGCGAGAGGCAAGAGTAGGGGCGTTATCCGTTTTCGGACCCGTAGTTTTCGATTCTGTAGAAAAAAAAATCTGATATATATATATATATATATATATATATATATATATATATATATATATATATATATATATATATATATATATATATATCGGTCGTATACCTACAACATATCCAAAATTCAGCTTTCTAGGATGATTTGGAGGGAGTAGAGGGGAAAAAAGGATTTTGGCAGGATCTAACACGCCCACAGCCCCCAAAATTAACGTACAGAGTTGAAATTTAGTGTGTTGATAAAGTTCGTACCTAGGTTGTGCTTTTTGGAGATTTTAATATCTTACCCCCACCCCCACCATTTTTAAGCTACAATTTCATGCTTTTTCGACGTTTTCGAAGTTTTTATCACTTGCACAGGTCACCCAAATAAACCCAGAGGGTTGAAATTTTGTATTTTGATTGAGTTATTATTAAGGGGGTGCCTTTTGAGGGTCTCAGCTTTTAACCCTTACCCCCGCCATTTTTATACCAAAAAGAACATGACTTTTCTTGTTTTTTAGCAGTTTCGTTGGGGTCAAAATCTCCCCAAATAAACCTCGAGGGCTGAAATTTTCTGTACAGGTTAAGTTAATAGCCAGACACTGCTATTTGGAGGTTTCAACTTTTAACCCTTACCCCCACGATTTTTATGCCAATATTTCCATGATTTTTTTGCCTTTTTTCTAACACGCCTAGAGACTCTCTAAGGAAACCTAGAAGGCTGAAATTTTGTACATATATTGAGTTAGTATTCAGTTAGTGCCTTTTAGGGATTCCACATTACTTTTCCCCCCACTTCTGCCATTTTTACATCGGAATTCAATGGTATTGTTAAATGCGTTTAAAATGCTTTATATTTATACTATAAGACAAGTAGGCGAATAGTAAATTTACAAATTTAAAAAAAAATGAACTTACTTTTATAACAAATGCAATACATACATATTAAGTAATTTAAAAATGATATTAAAGTTAATGTTTAAGGTAACTGCAGCTAATAAGGCCTAGCTAAGGGAGATCTTAAATAAAATGGAAAATACTATAGATAATCAACTTTTTTATTAGATTTGTACTATAGATATCAACTCCAAAAGTGTCAATCAACCAACAAAAAAATTTAAATTGGGAGCTAAAATGTTGGATTAAAAAATATTTAACATTTTTGAAAACTCTGTTCCTAGGCCTTATTTTACTATGGTAAGATATTAAGGCTTATTATAGAAAATCAACAAAAAATGACAGAAAACAACAAAAACCAAAATTCTAAACAGTATTTGGTAAGAATCTTCATCATTGTCATTAGAATCCAGGAAATAAACCGTGCGCTATTATAAAGTAGGAATTTTGAATTTTTATTTACGAGATTTATTAACTCGTATAAAATATTTTTATTATTAACTCGTATAAATTTTTATTAACTCGTATAAAATAGAAATTTTGTATTTCTTTGGAAAGAAAAAATATCTTCATAAAGGCCTTCCAGTTTACAATTTAAGGTCCTCTTTTAATATTTACAGTTAAAACACATAGGCAGTTGGCGGATAAGCATGGGTAAGAATACCCTCGTACGAATTGTGCTGACTTTTTTCCTGCTAACTGCTATCGGCGCCAAATTGAAATTTACTGAGATTCAGCCCTTAAAAACTTAAAACCTTTTTTAAAGCCCCGATCAGCCGGACACTCATCATCAGTTTTGAAACCACCAAAATGACAAATCGCTTGTAGACTTTCAATCACATTTCGCTTGTAGACATTCAATACCGAAGATGAAGGGAAAAATTCGACTTCCGTGATGAGGCCCCGCTCCTCACGACGTTTTTTTTATTTTAGAATATTATATTATAGAGCATTGTTCATTTTTGAATAATTAAAAAAATTGTTCCCTCTGAAATAAAATTTTTTACGCACATTTTACGTTTTAGAGCTTCCTGAACAATTTTGGTTTGGTGTCTGTCCGTCCGTCTATGTGTCGCCAGTTTGCACCAAGTAGCATAACTTTTGAACTATTCGATTGTTTTTAATGAAATTTTCAGAAATTATGCAATTTGATTCCTAGATGGCCCCTATGAATTTAATCGATATCTGAGTAACGGTAGCTACGCCGCTACCATGTCATTCCATTAATATACTAAATTGCCCCAAGTGCATAACTTCTGAACTATTCAATTCTTTTTTTATGAAATTGTCAGAAATTATACAGCCTGATTCCTAGATGGTCCCCTACAAATTTCATTGCATTCGAAGTGATAGTACCTACGGCGCTACCATGAAATCCCATTAAAGGTCAAATTGCCAATATCTTATTTACTGCTAGTCCCACTTCGCACAATTTTTTATGAATCGCTTTGTTTATTTATTTTTATTAATTTATATACCTATATTAAATTATAGAAAGATATATTGGGCATGAAATTACCAAGGTGCCTTTACAAGTACGGGGAAGCTGTGTGCCACACCCCAATGGCAGCTTATTTCTATTATTTTACCTCTTTTAGGCCCGATTTACATTATCACTCCACTCTCACTCCGATATCATTACGCTCCCGATTCGATATAATCTTGTTGTGTTCACATTACAGTGCTGATATCATGCTGGTACCCATTCGTTCTCTATTCACATTATAATGCCACTCTGGGTACACTCCCAGTTCGGTCTGAGTTCGATACAAATATTTTTTCATAACAACTGAATGCAAGCGGAGTGGAGTGGAATCAAAAAAGTGTTTACACTATAGGTACAAGCCATAACAAGTCTGATATCGCTCCAATAAAATATTACCTGAGTGGTATTGATATTGGAGTGGCATTGAAACGGGAGCGAACCGCGACTGATATCGGACCGATATCAGAGCGATGATGTGAATACACTCATTGTTTATTGTGTAAGAATATTTTATCGAACCTGGAGCGGAGTGATATCGGAGTGAGAACAGAGCGTTAATGTAAATCGGACCTTATAATCGCCAAATTAATTCGCTTTTTTAATAATATAAACATCTTTTCTATCTATGTGTCGTATTTTTTTCACAGAATTTAGATAATTAAAAAATGGGAGAAAAATTGTTGTCAAATCAAATCCAAACAATACACTTAAGAAACCATTTCACAATAAATTGTTTCTCAAGTTATTTTAATTCTATAATAGCTTGCAAATACAAATTTAATGCTTGAAATTACCTCTTCCTATCAGGGCCGGCGAGAGGGTAGGGCAGGTAGACAAGTTTCCGGGGGTTCGGGTCTAAATAGGGGGCTCGGAGAAAGTGAGACGAAGGCTCTTTTTTTTTGTACGTCAATTGTGTTTTTGGGAAAAATGTTTTAAAGTTGTAGCCGGGGGCCCGTCATTTCTCTCGCCGGCCCTGCTTCCTGCAACATATATATAATATATAGCATGGATACATGAGTAGTAAAAGCTCTGAATATTACAAATTTACTTTTTATTCATAGTTTTATTTGTTTAATTTGTATAAGCTACAAAGTCATAATATCTGGCTTGGAAAAATATCAACCTGTGGGCCGTGGACTCCGGCCTGCAGTAACATCGAATGGAACCCTAAAAAAAATTAAAAATGTAAAAATAGGTACATATAGCAAAAAATAAATTTCTAGCAATATTTTGAAAATAAGCGAATTTTATAATTAAAAGTTTATTTGTTTAAAAAACTACTTTTTAAATTTCTTTGATACTACTTGTCTTATAGTTTTTCATCCGTTTCATTTTGGCTCGTGAATTCTCTAAAGAAAATAACTGGAAATACCTGAAATACTATTAGAAAGATTCGACTTGAAACGATTACGCTAGATATATATTCTTGAATATTAAATTAAGGGGGTATTCTAGTCTTAGTTTTTTTTATTTTTAAAAATAATAAAAATTGAAATTTTACGACATCCGTAGTTATTATATAAGATATATATCAACTTGAAGTCGATTGGATAAATAGAACTCAAGATATCATGTCAACCAGCTTGAAAAATGTAGTTTGAAGGAAAATGTATTTAAAGTTTTGAGGTACCTATAATACCGGATATCGGAACCTACTGTATTAAAATGGCTATAACTTTGTAAATTATCAAAACTTTTAAGTTTTCTTTTAAGAATTAATTTTTAAAGATCCATACTTTCAGAAAATTAAACAAAAAAAAAATCGAATTTTAAAAAATTTTAGACTAGAATACTCTCCTTAAGACTTTATTCTGCAAGAGCGTGTTAACAAAATTAAAGTATAGTAATATGCTTGTAAAAAGTCGCACTTAGAGTCACATTTGGAAGACATGAGAAAAAAATAATTATTTACCAATATTTACTCTACAAATTAGAATCTCATTATTTAGGAAAAAGCTAAGATTATTTTTTATATTTTTTCTTTTATACATTTCAGGTTCATTAAAAGTATCAAACGCAACAAAACAAAATCATACTTCAACTAAACAAAGTAGTTGGGATAGTTCAACCCGAAGATATGGTGATAAAAGATATTTCGGATTTTATTTATTTAATAAATTACGTCCAATTGAAATTTTCCGGCCAGTTTCGCAAAAATTTCATAAGATTATAAATAGTTTTTATCCTGTACAATCGCAAATTCAATATGAATATTATTACAATTACGGGTCAGGGAATTATAATGGTCCCGTGTTACCATCGTTATTGTTAAACAAATTACATAAAAAAACAGAATATTTATATATGAATGGACATGGGGCAATCTTTGCTTCAGGCCATTTAGAATCTAACGATTTTCCATTTGCTATTATTAAAGATCCTGTACCACTAAATGATCAAATATCACAAAATGAAACAAAAATTAAATAATTTAGTAATTTTAATGTTATTATATTATTATAGAATTTTAGAATTTTATTGTAGAAACAATATTTACATAACATGTACTTAATTTTTTAAATAAAGAAACTTTTTAAAATTTTTCTTGCATTTCCCAACGAACGAGTTCGGTAGTTAACTTTTGAGAATTAAGTTTTAAAAATATGACAGAAATTATCACAAATGACAATTTATTCTTAACCTATTAACATCGAAAAAATTTTTTATTTTCCATAATTACGATTTGTTACGTTACAAGTTAGCTCTTTAAATGATTAAGACGAGTTAACACGTCCTGCAATATGGCGGCTCAAAATGCTGTGATTTGTATAATCTCACTGGTACAAGTGCCGCCATCTGTGACAAATTTTCCGAAATACGATATAATTCTAAATAACGTTCAATTTTATGAACATAGTTTAATATAATTTATATTTTGTAAATTCCTAGGGTTCACTTTTTTGATGTTGGGATCTTATATTTTTTTTCTTTTTCTTTATTTGTAACCTTATCTATTGTACAGTAGACTCTCGTTAATTCAAACCTGCGATAATTCGAAACTCTCTATAATTCAAAAATATCACGAGTGCCCTACAAAATCTCTTTATATTTCGAACTAAAACAATACATTTTTATACACTTGGTAATTCGAACGAAAAAATCATTGCTACGTAACAAAACGACGCGTTAATTCGAACTCATCGGCGTCAAACACACGTGAGACAAGTTCAAGTTCATTGATCGCAAATGCTTAAAAAGTTAAAATTATTACCTGCGATAATTCGAACCTTTCTATAATTCGTAATATTTTAAGAGTTTCTCTAGTTTCGAATTAATGAGAGTCGACTGTACTTATCACTGGCAGTAAAAAGTCCGTCATTTTGAGACAAAAATTTTTTCCATATGGTTTGTTTAAAATGGTTCGAGTTGGACAATTCAATGGCGACATCTGTTTTTGGATATCTTTGCTAGTTAACAAAGACAATTTTTTCCAGAACATTTGTCAAGATGTGCTTTTTTTCAGTGACCAGTTAAATGGTGCAATTGATGTTTCGATATCTTTTCTGGTTTACAAATACACGACTTTTCCCTTAAGCGGACATTCTTTAAGGGGACGGTGTTTATGTGTTTGTGTTCACATATACAGTCTTCGTGAGAATATTTTTAAAATAAGCAATATTTTTATGTAAACAAATTTTCAATATTTAACATATACAGGCGATTATTTTGAAAATTAACATAAGTATATGATAATAACAATAATAAAAATTGTTAATACACATATGAATGTATAATTTCCCAGCTTACAATTAGATGTGAATACTATGTAGCTAGAAAATATTCTTTAGAAAGTTATTTTAACAAAACTACTTTAACTTTTATATAAAAATAAATTGTGTAGAGAAACACCCTATATATGAATTGTCTAAGCGGATGACGTTTGTGTATGATCGTCCGGTTAAAGAGAAGTCGGTGTAGAACATTCTAGAAAACTGCGCTGCTTAATCTCATTTTTAGTGACCAATTCGATAATGAAGTCTGTTTTTTGATATCTCTGTTAGTTGACGATTAGAATATTTTAAAATTTTACGTTACTCATTTTTCAATTTACGTTTGCAAAATATGTGCGTATATGCAATAAAATTTTTAATTTTTTTAGGCTACGAGACACTTATGTTAGACAATATTGCCTACGGTCCTAACTCTAGTTTGGTAAATAAATTTTCACTTTTAGAAGAAGCATTTTGGAATAGTATCACGAAAAATTACAAAATTCGTTACTAAATCAAGCCAAGAATCTTCCAATATAAGTGAAATATGTAAATCTTTTATTAAGGAAGTGAAACCCAATCTTGAAATTTATAAATTACAAAACGTTTTTAATTCCGATCAGAGTGGTTTTAATTTAGAATTACATTCAGGTCGAACATTAACGGAAAAGGGTGCTAAAAAAGTCGAAAAAGTTATTCAGTCGTTGTCAGCAACAACACGCAGTTATACTATACAGCCAACAATTTCAGCCGAGGGTCAGTTACTTTCTCCCTTATTTTTAGTTTTAAAAGAACGCACCGGGCAAATGGGTCCTAGAGTTCAGCCGTTATTATTTAAAGCAAAGAATGTATATAATTCGACATCTAAATCAGGAAAGTTAACAACAAACCGTTTTAAAGAGTGGTTTCAAAATATATATTTACCACAAACCGATAAAAAGTCTTTATTATTACTTGACTTGTGGAGTGGTCAGTGCCCAGCTGTCGTGAAAAATATCATTCCTGAAGATAAAGAAGTAAAAATATTAAGCATACCGCCAAAAACAACAGCGCTTTTACAACCATTAGATGTATATGGCTTCCGGTTTTGGAAGAATTTCGTTCGAACATTGTCTGACTTAATTATCATATCAGACAGTGATATTGACCTACATTCTAGGAATAATATCATAAAAATACAATCCCTAGCACATAATCAGTTTTCATCACCCCGCTTTAGAGATACATTTAAATACGCCTGGTATAAGAACGGATACATAGAACAAAGACCAGATTACTTCGTTAATCCCGTCGAATATATTTTTTTTTAAAACCGATGTAGATACGCAACCGAAATGTCATATTTGTGGAGAACCAGCTGTTGTAAGATGTGGTTGGTGTCAAAAATTTCTTTGTTTAAAACATTTTTTTGAACAGTATCATTATTGTGAGGATCATAAGCCATAGAATACTATATACGCCTTATTTTATTATTGTAAACTATTTTAAATTAAAGATATTAAAACTTTTATAATTTTTTTTTCATTCCATCCAAACTAGAACAAATTCCCTTATCCTTATTATTTGATAAAAAAGAAGTATTTTATAAAGTTAATTTTTTCTATAACTATATGCAATAATATTCTTGCATAATTTAACAAAATCAAATTTTAATATTATTTGTATGAAATTTAAAGTTTTAGTCAGACATCAACAAGTATAATTTGATATATTTTAGCCAGTTATTAATTACAAGACAATTCACTTGCTGACAACCTTATAGAAATATTTTTATTTTGCTGATTGTCAGCAAAAATTACGGTTGGCACCTCAAATTAGCTGTCCAGTTTTGAGATTTTAGAATTTAAATTACAGCTTTGAGCAAAAACAGGTAAACTAGTATTTTTAATGTAGTTTTCATATATGCTATTCAAATTTTAATTTACTGAAACATATTCACCCTATTTCAAAATTTACCCTCAATTTTACCTGAACAGCCCCTCCAGTAGGTCCGACCCTGGATTTATACACATCAATAGAAAGCTCTCTAAAAATAAAGTGTTTTGTCAATTTAAAGTTTTTTTCTATCTGTCGTCGTTTCCAAGTTATCAAGCAAAATTAAAATTTTACCCTAATTTTGAGGGGTGATTTCACCCCTTAAATGGCGACGGTGGCAGATAAAAAAAAATACGGGTCTGTTATTTTCGCTTGTACTACACATATACCAAGTTTCATCAAAATTGCGAATTGACAGTTCAAAACCTTTCCTTGTAAGTCGCTGACGTCATTACGTAAAATCGAAGTACGTACCATTGGATGGCCCCTGTAGCAGCATTGATGGTTCTATGCATAGACCAATAGACCATATTATACAAGGACACCTGACTCAAACGGAAGAATTAGGCTTAGTTCAGATGGCTCGCGCGTGTTTTGTTTTTGTAACTATTCACACGGTTTGCGGTTATTCGGCGTCAAATCCGCGTTGTGTTGTCAAATAAGTTTTGTTTGTTGTAAAGGATACTTAGTAATGTCGTATGTGTGCTTTCGTTTGCATATATTTAATCATTTGAAAAACACGAAAAACTATTTTTCGTAAGTTACGTATCGAAGAATGGAGATGTTATAGATCAAGGGAAAGAACATATTGGAAAGGAAATAATATCATCCATTATTTTTTTTTAAAAAACACATATTTTCTTTAAGTCTATTTGTGACATTATATCCAAGTCGAAATAAGCATAAACGTAAATTTTAATTGCCTACTTTTCTGAAAAATACAGTAAACTCTCGTTAATTCAAACCTGCGATAATTCGGAACTCTCTATAATTCAAAGGTATCACGAGTTCCCTACAAAATCTCTTTATATTTCGAACTAAAACAATACATTTTTATACACTTGGTAATTCGAACGAAAAAATCATTGCTAAGTAACAAAACGACGCGACACGCAACAATTCAAAGTTGCAGAGAAAAAGAGACAGAAAATTGTAAGTACATTTTGAGACAAGTTCAAGTTCATTCATCGCAAATGCTGAAAAATTAAAATTGTTACCTGCGATAATTTGAACCTCTCTATACATAATTCGTAATATTTTAAGAGTCCCTCGAGTTTCGAATTAACGAGAGTCGACTGTAAATAAACTATTTTTCCTAGACCTCTGAATTCTCTTTTGAGAATTTTATTTGAACATTCATTCGAATTTAGGTCTGAAATAGTCCAGACTGGAAAGGTAAGAGGCCTGCAATATTCCAAATTGCAGGTCTCCTTTCAATTTCGTTACAAAAAATTTTTTTGTATATTTAACCCTTTGCACTCGAACCATTTTTTAGTACGGGTACTCAGCTACTCGACAGTAGTTTTAAAACGCTGCAAACACTATTGTATTAGGATAACATAATATCCATAATACAATATATCTATTAGTTAATTTTAGTAGTATGTATCACAATGTATTGTAGCAAGACGTCGCGTCGTTGCGTTGTATCATGTTTTCCTAATATAATAATTTTCAAATAAATGAAGAAGGCTGAGAAACGGAGCGAAATGGAATCAAAAACGTGTTCACTATCATCGATATAGGGTCTGATATCGCTCCGATAAAATATGATCTCAGTAGTATTGGTATTGGAGCGGTATTGAAGCGAGAGCGAACCATGACTGATATCGGACCGATATCAGAGCGATGATGTGGATACACTCATTATTTATTATGTAAGAATATTTTATCGAACCGGGAGCGGAGTGATATCGTACTGAGAGCGGAGCGTTAATGTAAATTGGGCCTTAGGTCCCCTAGCGTGTTGTAAATAGTAAAATACGTACCTACTGTTTATGGCGCCACTGCGGCGCCTAACGAGTGGAATTAATATTTATTGTGTCGCCGTGGCGGCGCCCATCGAGTGCAAAGGGTTAAAATTTAAGATAAATTTGTCTTTTATACGTAATAATATTTATTACATATATTTAATATGCATCTAAAAAATATAAATGTTTTTTTCTAAATAAAAAGTATTTATGTATATGTATACTGTAACCGCAGTGGAATGTCCAATTCATCTGAATAGATCAACTTGTTTGTTAAGATCTCATACCGCAGATCATTTCGTGGTAAACATGCGGTACAAGAAACAAACTTGTACCGCGCGATACCCGCGCGTATCGCCAGAGGCGTATCTAGGGTGGGGCAAGTAGGGCACGTGCCCCGGGCGCCTTTCAAAGGGGGGCGCGCAAAATCGTGAATTATTAAATTTAAAAATGAAAATATAGCACAATAAAATAATTCATATCAAACAATCCCGTTCAGAATTCCCGCACTTCGCAAATGAGCGAGAGGGAGTGAATGGTGTGCTCAATTCAGGTGCGCTGAAGAGCTACTTGAATTTATTGTGCAGTATGGTGATGAAAGCGTATTTCAGAATTTGTGCATTTTCATTCAAATTCTGCTCACAATTGCAGTATTCATCGCAAGTTGTGAGCGATCATCAAGTAAGATAAATTTAATACTTTCGTATTTGAGGGCTACAATGGATTAAGAAAGGTTATACGACCTAGTTTTGCTCAGTGTAGACCAAGAAAAACGAAACATCGGAAACATTATCGATATGTTTGCGTCGCAGAAGGCCAGGAAGATGCAATTGTAAGCAGGGCTGCCAGTAAAAATTTCTGTTTTATACCGTCAGGTCTCTGAAATTATACAAAATTGGCTTCTATTATACAAAACAACTTTTCGGTACAATGACAAATCAATTTCGGTAATCATTTTTGCAATTTTGCGAAAACGAAAGGAAATTCAAATGTACATAAGGGCATATTTATGTAGTTTCTTTGGGTCTAACGTGATGTCACATTAACAAAAAATTGTAGCTGCTGTGATCAGCGCATTCAGTTTAAATCTTTGGCGTTCGTATCCAATTATACAGGAAAGTTTCTTATACAAAGAGGATACTCTATACAGAGGATATCCAATTATACATTCTGGCAGCCCTGATTGTAAGTGTAATAGTTTTACGGTCTTACTTTCGTTGTAAAATAGAAAATAAATGCAGTAGCGAAGGTAGGAGGGGGTGGGGCAAGGGGGTCTATCATACCCCGGACGCCACTTGCAAAGCGGCGCCAAATGTGTACTAATAACGTACCATATATTACTATATATGTTTCTGAAAGGGGAAGGGGCGCCAATAAAGGATCGTGCCCCGGGCGCCAATTATGTTCGCTACGCCACTGCGTATCGCTGCCAGTGCGCGGTTTCCACGCGGTACCATACGAACAGTAAATGGTGATTCTGTGTATATAGTACCGCTACTTCGACGTTCCGCGCGCCATGTGAACTAAGCCTTAACAAAATTGGTCAGGAAAATGGCAGTTATTAGGTTTTCTTTTTTAACCACTCGCAGCGTTAATATTCCTCATCAACTGATTTGAATATAGTGAATATAGTAAGAAAAATATAATGTAAATAGACCTGAATGTAAAGAATGTAAATAGACATTTTAAAAATGATTTCAAAAATGTTATAAAATTGTTCTTTAATTTAAATAAATACGAAGAATTTATTCAGCTTAATTTTAAATCAATAATATCAAAATGGGCAGGGTCTGTGGTGTCAAAAATTGTTCTAGTGGCACTGTAGGTAATCGATAAAAAGCGACACAAGGAATTAATTTTGAAAAATCGTGCATTTTTCAAGTACCCACAAGGAAAATCCAGTAAACTAAATAAATTTTATTTCATTAATATTGCAATTTGTTCTTTATGATATAACAATAAAACTATTTCAAGTAGGTAATATTCAAACTACCGCTTTGGTACACAAGGAACACTAATGCCCTCTTATTTTTAGACACTCTCTTACTTAAAGTTTCTGTCATATTAAAAAACACATTTTTAGCTTTCTAAGGACCACCGAACTGTACAATGCCACATACGACAATTTTACCTATTTAGCGCGACAAAAATAATTTTATTTTAGTATAAAAAAACCAAATGTTTTTCTTACTAATTATTATAAAATAACATAATTATACTTTAAATCATTATTGTGATATTTTGCCCTAATTTATTTAATTACTAAGTTTTCGGATTTAAAGAGGGGAAAAAAATAAGACAAAGAAATAGATAATTAAATCTTAATAAAACAAAATGTACAGATGTAATGAATATCAATAAATGGTATCAATAAATATTTTAATAAATATTTTATTAGTCTTCATCACCATCGGAATGGTGTTCGGTATCAGTGTCTTCTGAAAATTTAACTAAATCATTTTCTCACAATTGTCTTCGTAGTTGAATTTGGATCATCGCGACTCTCTGTTTGTTTTATAGTTTACTGGAATATTAAACAGAGAACTAAAATAGCAAACAAAGCGGTACTCGATGGAACTTTTTTGAAAACTTGATGCAAAGTTGTATTAAATGTGTAGAAAAAAAGTCAAAAAAATCATAATTTTATTTTGTATGTACCTAAAGCTACAACATCCATTACCAAATTCAAATAATATTTAATACAATTCTCAAAATAAACACTGTTACTCTGTTTTAAGTTTCGGAAACAACTACACCAAAGTGATTTTTAGATTTTTGTCACACTAAATAGACAAAATTGCCGTATGTGGCAATGATTAGTTATGAACTTATGAACAATCAAAGTTTAGTGAATTAGGTACTATAATTTGGCTAAAAATGATCATACAGGGATGGAAAAAATTGAAACTAAAGAAAGAAAGTCATTACGAATATAATATTAACTTTAATTGAAAAAATTCTTCAAATTAATAGTGAACTTTGAAAGTGGAAACATCTTTTTTATTACTCATGCGGGAGAAGTACTAATTTGGCGCACACATTTCTGCACGCAAAATAGCTGTTTGCCCACTGTACTCTTCCCACATACTTTTTTGCGTGCGGAAAGTAACTTTCCACACGAAAATTGACAATAAAACACTCAAAATTTAATCCAAACACGCAAAGCTGCCTTTTGATTCATTTAATAAATATTTCATAATTATTTCTATAGAAACCATAGAATAATAGAGACAACATATCTATGCCTACACTACTGGAACCAGTGTAACATGTAAGAGATAGACAATATGTTGTATACACACACTGGGTTTACATTGTATTAGTGCGATTTTGTGTATTTGTGTGAGTAACGCAGATAGTAGGGGGCGGTCACGTGGGTCAGACACCACACGCATGTACTAGGGGATGCAACCGATGTAACAATACCAACAACAATCAAGTCCATTATCGTGTAGTTGATCTTCAATCATCGACTGCTACTGACAAACTGACAACTAAGAAGCCTAATGAGCACAGAAGTACACACTCGTGATTTCAGAAAAGAGATAGTTGCGGGATCTCTGTCCTCTGTGATAGAAACCATACCAACAAAATAATTTAAACAATATTTAATTCAGAAAAAAAAGGACGAACACCCAAAAATATTATTTTTTCTACTCCTGTTGAAAAACACACTTATTACGTATCTGTTAATCGTTGAGAAAGTTGAGAAAATATATACATATATATATATATATATATATATATATATATATATATATATATATATATATATATATATATATATATATATATATATTTATTCCCACTACCCTTTAATATGTGTAGGGCCCTCCTACGGCAATTAAGAGCTGAAATTTGGGAAGTGGAACTCATTCCGATGCACAACAATACTAATTGTTTGGGGTCAAATTTTGGATTCGACCCAAACTTTAAGGGGGTGGTGGGGGCGTTAAAACAATAAAGCTTTTCCAAACCGGCCAGAAATAATGTTTCGGTCAATTATCTACAACATATTCAAAATTCAGCTTCCTAGGATGATTTGGAGGGAGTAGAGAGGAAAAAAAGGATTTTGGAAGAATGTAACACGCCCACAGCCCCCCAGAATTAACGCAGAGGGTTGAAATTTGGTGTGTTGATAAAGTTCGTACCTAGGTTGTGCTTTTTGGAGGTTTTAATATTTCTTCCCCACCCCCCTCATTTTTAAGCTACAATTTCATGCTTCTTTGACGTTTTCGAAGTTTGTGCCACTCGCACAGGTCACCCAAATAAACCTAGAGGCCTGAAATTTTGTATTCGGATTAAGTTAGTATCAAGGGGGTGCCTTTTGGGGGTCTCAGCTTTTAACCCTTACCCCCATCATTTTTATACCAAAAAAAACATGATTTTTCTTGTTTTTTAACAGTTTCGTTCGGGTCAAAATCTCCCCAAATAAACCTAGAGGGCTGAAATTTTGTGTACAGGTTAAGCTAATAGCCAGCCACTGCTTTTTGGAGGTCTCAACTTTTAATCCTTACCCCCACGATTTTTATGCCAATATTTCTTTCATTTTTTTTTAACACCTCAAGAGACTCTAAGGAAAGCTAGAGGGCTGAAATTTTGTACGTGTATTGAGTTAGTATTCAGTTAGTGCCTTTTAGGAATTCCACATTACTTTTCCCCCACTTCTTCCATTTTTACATAGGAATTCAATGGTATTATTAAATGTGTTTAAAATGTTTTATTTTTATGCTATAATACAAGTAGGCGAATAGTAAATTTAAAAATTTAAAAAAAATGAACGTACTTTTATAACAAATGCAATACACAAATATCAAGTAATTTAAAATGTTGTTAAAGTCACTGTTTATTTATAAAGTAGGAATTTTGGATTTTTATTATTTCTAAAATAGAAATTTTGGATTTTTTGGAAAGAAAAAATATCTTCATATAGGCCTTCCAGTTTACTATTTAAGTTCCTTTCTTAATATTTAAAAGTAAAACACAAAGGCAATTGGCGGACAAGCATGGGTAGGAATGCTCTCGTATGAATTGTATTGGCTTTTTTCTTGCTAATTACTGTCGGCACAAAATTGAAATTTACTAAGATTCAGCCCTTAAAAACCTTTTGTGTAAAGCCCCGATTAACCGGACACTCATCATCAGTTTGTGATATACAAACATCAGATGTTTGTATATCGGTTCCCAACTCCTAGTGTCATTAATATTTCTTTGTTTGGATATAGATGTCGACATTTTGTAAAAGAAACACATTAATAAATAAAAAAAATTTGGGTTGTATTTTTTTAAAAATATATTCATTGGATTAAAAAATCTTTCTTTCATGCTTATCAATTCTTATCTTTCTTTCATGGGTGTCAATTTATTTGCCAATTTTTATAAGCCAGTTTAATTACATACCTAAAAATAGTGCTCCGGTATAGGGGCTTTTACGTTAAATATATAATATAAATTGGAAACGTTATCATTAACGTGCCTTTTTTCCTTCAAAAGATTAGATTAGAGAAGAAGATTAAAGAAAGGTTAAATCATCAACGATGATGATCTAATCGATCGAAAACTAGTTAGTAAAAAATAAAATATCTCTTTATTTAAGTGAAAATTTGACAAAATTAAAAAATTTTTTCACCATATTCATTATAGATTTTCACAAAGTAAAATTATCTACAATTAATTATAGTGGAGTCGGATAGGCTCCAAATTTTAGTGAATTAGGAGCTGTTTCCCCTTCAAATTTTTTCTTGTAGCATGCGAATTACATCGAATACTGTACAAAATGAACATTTTCTACCACTTGCAGCCACCGCTACGAAAGTTATCGGCCATTTTATGAAAAATCGACTATTTTAGTCGTACTTTCTATATAGAGATGAAAAATCAAGTTTGGAGAAATTCAGGTTCAATTGTTTTCAAATATTCGCAACATCAAAAGTATATAAGCTGAAAGGTTCCATCCACCTCACAAGCTGCAAATTCACCTAATTCTTTAAGAGTGTACTAACAAACTAAGTGACTTAATACCTATGAGCCTTCCGATAAGCGGCTCAATCATTCTTATAATAATTAGTTGAATTCTATACTCTGTTAAAGACATTAACTCTTTTGACCCGGAGACTAAAATTAATGTTCAAAAAAATTTTTCCCTCCTTGGCCACAGACTACGGAGCACAAAAAACATTAATATCGAAATATATATCATGATAGTAATAATATATAAGCGTAAACATTCAGCGGACGGTCGATTGTCCGCCTGGCTTTTTGGCGAGGACGTCGGCAGACGATATATTGTCAGCCCGTACACTTGGCATATTATTTGGCGGACGATTCATCGTCCGCTCGGGTAAAAAGGGTTAAAACTGAGATTATCTTTTGATAAGAAGTTTTCCGATAACCACAAGTATTTATTGATTAATTATATGTACATACAAGTTGTAATTTTTATTTTAAAATTGTCTGATTTTTATTAATTTACTGACTGTTATATTCTATAAGATATCTTTCTAGAGACAGTAACATTATTATTATAGATTTTAAAATACAAATAATATATGGGTATACATTGTTGTAGCTTACTTAATATCTTTAAATTCAGTTTTATAATGCTGCAATCAAATGATGCTGACAAAATTTTCATATTGTTGAAAGAAAATATACATTTACAAAAAAGAAGAAAAAATCTTTTTTTTTTATTTTACTTTAAATTTTCAAATGCAAAATTGGTTTACTAGCTAACACTATGAGGCCCGAATACTTTCACAGTAAACTTGCCCGGAAGCCGACAGTATTTTTAAAGAAACTTTATATAAACAAATACATAAAATGAATCAACATGTACATGTATGTGATATGTACATACATATATTTGACACTCAAACAAATTCAATTCAATTAGAGAATTACAGAAAGTTTAGATAACAAACTGGTAAAAATAAATTAAAAAAACAAAAATATTTTTATTAGTTTTTATATTGTTTATTTTAAAATTTTTTATAAAAACTAAGAGAGTAGTGTGGGTTGATGTTTGTGTGATTTGAGTGTATACACATCGTTGTGGTAACATCCCACACATGCATAATGTGTAATCAATTAATCATTGATCGCGATCGGCCTCTGCGGTTGTTTTGATTATATTTGGATGCCGAAGCCGTGGGACTGAAAGTGTTAACAATAAAAACATTTTATAAAATTATTATTTGTCTATATGAGAAGCAATGAGTCCCGTAACACCGGCGACTATTCCACTAACTGCGGTTGCGATTCCTGTCACCGGATTCGGTATAGCTGCAGTGATAGCTCCATTTGTGATAGTAAACAAGCCTGTTGCGCCACTTACTGCTTCCAAGTTTTTTTTTGTTTGACTTTTTGGCTTCTGTTTGGCTTCATCTCGTTTATCCCGATTTAAATCATTTAATTCACTTTCAGTCTCTAAATTAATAAGATTTTTGGTGTCGAAAACATCAATACCAGCATCTTGATTGTCAATAAGATTTTGTAAGGCGAGATTAGTTGGTAAAGCATTTCCTGTTACAAAAATAATTATGATTTATCGAAAAGAAAGAAATATTTTAAAAAACTTAATCTTACTTACCAACAATGTTAAAATATACGATAAAGACCAAACAAAAAAGTAAACTAAATTGACTGGACATTTTTCCCTTTTTCTGAGTTTGTTCAACTGAATTTTCAAATGAAACTGAATAATTGCCACAAACATAGCGGTTTAAATATCCATATTTTTAGCTGATATTTTCCTTAATCTTAAAAATTCGTAATAAAAACAGTTTTAAAATTAAAAAATAATTCCTGTTAAAATTCCATGTAATAATGTAATGGATGGATCAAGTCATTAAATATTTCATTAAAATCATTAAAAATCTTATTAGTGTTATCACTCAATTCTTGCTTATAAACACAGTAATTTTAAAGTTTAATAAGTTTCCAGTTGAATTTTTAGCAGAAGTTCTAGGAGTACCTAGAACCTAAAGTAAAGTTACCTTGTAACTTTCGCTTATGTAATATGTTGATACCTTTTGAAGGCCTTTGAATGTGACAGATGAGCAAATTCGATATATTTATTGCCAAACAAAACCAAAGGAGATAAAAGTAAAATAGCCCCTGTTGCAGCATCCTGCTCAACAGAGCAAATTTTCGGTTACAAAAATTACACTAATACTTTGATTTAGAGAAAGAAAAATGCGTATGTATTGGTCACATGGATATAAAAAAAAAACATCAAAAAAATTTTAAGGAAACAAATCAGCATTTGGAGCCCACCTCCCCACCTTCCGATCTTTTGAGCGACCTTGGATGGTGGTAACGCTACCGGGGCGGTTCTAGACACCTCCGGCGGTAGGTGGAGTAATGTTTTAGTCTGTAACCTAACCGAACCTAGAGAAATTTTGTCTAACCTAACGGAACCCAAGGAAATTTGATCTAACCTAACGGAACCCACCGAAATTTTGTCTAACATAACGGAACCCAACAGAACTTGATGTAACCTAACGGGAAGCAACGAAATTTTGTCTAACCTAACCTAACCTAACGTAACCTAACGTAACGTAACAAAATTTTTTCTAACCTAACCGAACCTAAGAATTCAAAATTTCCCTACAGATGGCTCAGCCAACTTCGAGCCCTGTAAATTCTAAATTTTCGTTACTAGATGGAGCTGCCAGTCTGGATACTAACGATCCCTGTGCGTAAGTTTGAAAAATTGTCAATAGATGGCGCAGCCACCTTTGAATTCTGTAAATTTCAAGTTTCACTACTAGATGACGCTCGTAATCTGGATACTAACGATCCCTGTGCATAAGTTTGAAAAAATGTCAATAGATGGCGTGCAACGTCTAATTATTGTAAAATCAATACATTTTATTCTAAAATAAAACAGCTTTAAACTACTGCCATATAGTTGGCAGTCGAAAAATTTCTTTTAAATTGAAAATACTTTTATTCGATTGGGAATCATTTGGGAAAGTTTAGGAATATAATTTTTTTATTTAGGACATTATAATTAGTGAGTAATTAATTAGTCTTTTTTTAGCGTATAGTTAGCAGACATGAAAATAAAAAATATTTAATTTTACGTTATTTGATAGTAAATAGTTTGGGAAGAACATTAAAATTAATCACACCATTTGGGAATTCATAATTAATTAATTATGCCGATTTTTCTGTTTACGATTTTACTTGTACAATATATTTAATGACTGACGCCACTGACTAATATGGCGGCAAAATTCAAACACTTTTGTATGTTAAAATTATGAATTATTTTTCATACTGTACTTCATTAGTATGTTGTATATTATAACATAACTTTTCAATTCATACTTTCCGTCAATAAAATTATGTAAAATGCAAATATACAACATACTAATGAAGTACAGTTCGAAAAATAATTCATAATTTTAACATACAAAAGTGTTTGAATTTTGCCGCCATATTAGTCAGTGGCGTCAGTCATTAAATATATTGTACATGTAAAATCGTAAACAGAAAAATCGGCATAATTAATTAATTATGAATTCCCAAATGGTGTGATTAATTTTAATGTTCTTCCCAAACTATTTACTATCAAATAACGTAAAATTAAATATTTTTTATTTTCATGTCTGCTAACTATACGCTAAAAAAAGACTAATTAATTACTCACTAATTACAATGTCCTAAATAAAAAAATTATATTCCTAAATTTTCCCAAATGATTCCCAATCGAATAAAAGTATTTTCAATTTAAAAGAAATTTTTCGACTGCTAACTATATAGCAGTCTTTAAACTCGTATAAATTGTCAGCTGATGTCATTAGATGATATACTGATATTAATAACGGAGATTTCTGTCTAATTTGTAAAAAAATGAAGCAACAGGTTTTAACCTGTATGACTACATAAAGAAATTCCTTAAGTGCAATAACTGACGTCACCATGCTATTTTTCTACTATAAAATACCGTAGTATAACTTTTCAATTACAATTTTGTTCGAAACTTTAGTGAAACCATTAAATCTTATTGTTGTAACACAATTTTTTCAATTGTTGTGTGAAAAATTAATTGTTGCGAACAATGGAATCCATTACTGGTGGTGCTTCATTTGGAAACAGAGACTTAGTACAACAAATAACATTAAATTTTATGTCAGATTTAAACCATCTTGGTGCTGTTAAACGATGGATTAAATTTTTTGAGATGGAGCTTGGAAAAATATATAAAATAATGGGTGCAAGTCAGCTACCATCAAAATTCGATTCATCGAAAATGAAGACAGTTTTGGAATTAGAAATTGGATACATATCATCGCCGGCGAGTTTCGACAATTTAAATGAGCAGATGTTCGCGTGGCTACAGAACAATCCACAGTTGGGTATTATAAATAATGAACCAATCGGACTGACTCATAAATTGCAATTCAAAACATTGGATCTTCTTGAAATCGCAATTGAAAACGTTGGATCTCCTTAAAATTTGTAAATAAAAAAATCGTATTATTGGTTACATGTTAAATAGTGATCATTGTGTACCTATTTTTTTTTTAAAACTATACTTAATAAAAAAAAAAAATTTAAAAAACCGATATTTTGATTTACACCCATCCCTCAAAAAGAAATCAAACTAATTTCTAATATTATACTTTAAACTTGATTTATATATAAAAATTCCATTTACAATTATGGTACACCATATATACTCGTAAATTTTACAAAAGTGTATCACTCTGTACATTTTTTTATCAGTACATTCTTTTTGATGGTGACATTTAATATCAGAATACATATTGATTAATATCAGAATACAATTGATTATCTTTAGACTATCGAACGCCGCTTATGTATTTCATGTACGTCAAATAATTTCTCCCATTTTTTGGAGGGATTTTAATGTTAAAGGGAAATTAATTAATCAGTAGTCAGAGTATACACTTTATCAGTAGGTACAGCAAGTATACTTACTTCCTTGGCCGTCATGACATGCAAGCGCGATAATTTGGAAACAACAATAGCGAGACTTGCGGGACTAAAAATGTAAAAAAACTGGTTGATGTTAAAAATCGGGACAATTAACGTCCCGCCACTACTGTTGTCGGGACGCGGGACCCATAGGCCTAAAATCGGTACATCCCTATTAAATCGGGACAGTTGGCAACCCTAGTTAGAAACCACTGTGTTTAATTTCAAGTCTAAAGGTTCAGTAGTTTTCTCATAAAGCGTACGTACCTCAAAAATGTATAAATTGTAGCATAGTAGAGGACTCCCCTCACTCGTCCTAATTAGAGTCCCTATAATAAATAGAGTTATGACATGTGTGCTGAACGCTGATTGGTTCCGGCATTTTCTGTCCACAGTTTTCGTAAAATACATTAGAAATAAATTAAATATTAACAAAAATCATTTAGATTAACCTAAAAAGAATAATTAACTTGGAAATTTTTAATTGTTCATTAATTCATAACTTATTAACAATAACTATGTACTCAAAAATATTTGCTCAAATATGTGATAATTAATTTTAAAGCTTCCCGCTCTGTTTTCGACAGAAAATGGATGACATGTCACGACTCTATTTACTATAGGGACTCTAGTCCTAATAAGTATGTTATTCCGGTTTCTAGGATCTTCAAAACAAATTTCTATCATAGTCCTGAGTTCAAGTCACATCATGACAGTGGCTGTAGTAGCTGAATTTTCGATTCGACAATTCACTAATATAACAATTAATGCCCTTGCACGATAAGGTTCATTGAATAAAACTGTACAACTGATAAAATAATTCATATTATTTTAGTGTTAATGGTCTTAAAGTTTACTAACAGGAAAGTTCAAATTTAAAATATCATTTATATCAACAATTAACTGGAAAATCTAGATATAATATTGATAAAATTTTGATGGCAGAAGTTCAGTTTGAAAAAAAAATTTGTCATTTTCAGCAATTTTTATTACATATTAAACATACTACATTAACATAAAGAAGATAAAAATGTTAAATCTTACAATTTAACTCATTTGAATTAAAGTACTATAAGAATATTGTAGTTTTGTAACTTTTATCGTGAAGAAAAAATGATGGCAGATTTCCAGAGCAAAAAATGACGCAAAACATTTTACTGGCCATTTAATTGTAGGTAAACATGATAAAAATTAAACAGAAATTTTTATTGGTAAAAATAATTGATTTTAGAACCATAGTGACAACAATATATTGAATAATAATATGAATCATACTAATTCATTTTATTCGTTAAATTGTCTTACCGTATTACACTCAAATTTTGTTTTTCTGTATAAATTTGTGTTTTCTACAACTCAGATTTGTTGCCTAAAAGTAATTTAACTCTAAGAACTGTCAACCCAGGAATACTTGATAGCCCAAGAGCCCGCCGTATGCAAGACCTATGTATAAGATACATGAACAATATTTTGTGGATAAGTAGTACTACCCCAGACCTAAAAAGAGCCTCCTTTAGAATTGCCAAATTTTGCCCACATGATAAAAATCTGACGTCACTTCCGATTATGGTTTTGTTATGTCATCAAATACGTTACACCAAAATGAAGGTTTCGAGGTGCAAAACAAAAATATCGAGGGCTACCTGGTCTTAGTAATTCCCAACACTGAGGTTGCTTTCACTGAAAAAGAAAATTTTCAATGAAGGCAGCCTCAGTGTTGTGAATTACTAAGATTTAGTAGCCCTCGATATTTTTATATTGCACTTCGAAACTTTCATTTTGATGTAAATATCATCAATGTATTTGATGACATAACAAAACCATAACCGGAAGTAACGTTAGATTTTTATCATGCGGACAAAATATGGCAATTCTAAAGGAGGCTCTTTTTAGGTCTGGGGTAGTACTACTTATCCACAAAATATTGTTCATGTATCTTATACATAGGTCTTGCATACGGCGGGCTCTTGGGCTATCAAGTATTCCTGGGTTGACAGTTCTTAGAGTTAAATTACTTTTAGGCAACAAATCTGAGTTGTAGAAAACACAAATTTATACAGAAAAACAAAATTTGAGTGTAATACGGTAAGACAATTTAACGAATAAAATGAATTAGTATGATTCATATTATTATTCAATATATTGTTGTCACTATGGTTCTAAAATCAATTATTTTTACCAATAAAAATTTGTTCTCACTGATTTGAACTTGCCTATAAACGTGCGGAGAGTGCGTGTCATCAACTTCGAACTTCAAGTAATAGATGTATTTTAATTACTGACAATAATCTACCATAATATTTTATTTTTTAGTTTTTTTATCAAACGAAAACTTTTCAGTTTTTATTAATATGAAGCGAAAATTTGTCCAACAAAAGTTTTTATTTCGGAAATTTGTATTAATTTTGTTTTACATTCTTTTCTCATTTTTTTTTAAGTACACTCAGAGAAATCGATATAGTAAAATTAGCGATATGGTCATGTTTAGAAATATAAATTTGGACTGACTATAAAATAGTCTGTAGAATCAAATATATTTTCAGTTCAATAATATTGTTTTTCTACTCCTGTTGAAGAACACACTCATTATATATCTGTTAATTATTGAGAAAGTTAGGCATTATTCAAAGGTGTAGTATTAATCATTATTCCATGGGTTTGCGATTGTTTTGTGTATATACATATGTTTGTATCAAGTTTTAATTTAATATATGTTACGTAGTAACGTTCAAATAAATAAAGTAGTTTATGTTTTGTTTTGATCGTTTTATACATAATATTATACAAACTTTTAATGAAATTAGAAATAGATTAACAATTTGATTTAAAATTTATATTCAATTTTATTTACATCAAAAAGGAAGAAAGTCGTAGAAAAAATATCGTATTCTATTCGCTTGCAATGGCTATTACTCACTCAGATGCATTACGACACTCGCCTCGCAAACTCGGCTCGTGTCGCAATTTCGTCTTCGTGAATAATAGCTATCATTACTAGCTCATTGAATAATATACTATTGCTCCAAATACTAGACATGAAATAATTGAAATATTTGTTGAAACTACCTATATGTTTGATTGAGTATACTATATATTATGATTGAAATTGAAGCATTGAAGAAATGGGTGCAACAACCATTAAAATTTATCAAATAACAATATAAAAACGTTAAATTAACTAAATTAATTTACCAACAATACATATAAGTTTGTACTAACTTCTATATCTATACAGATTGTCAAAGTTGTTTGTTGACTCAAACTTTCAACAAATTTAATTTTTCTTAGTATTTTGATGACGTGTTATTTCAGCGGCCATTTTATTTTATTGTTTGTTTGATTCAGTTTGTGTAAGACGTTTACAGATTAAAATTAAAATTAATAATAATATTTTGTATATAAAATAATATTTCTGACTTTTTAAGAAAGGTACGTGAAGTATTTCTAAATGAATTTATATTTTTTTTACTGTTTTGACTTATCTTTACAGTTGCAATTTCAACAAAACAATTTTTGTGAAATGAATGATACAGAACACGGAGAAACATTAAATTAATACAATGTGACTTTTCGTTTAGTTACAATAGTTACAATTTGCTTACAACGAAATCCATATTGTCAGAGATTGAAAATTTGCTAAAACGGAGTCATCAGAACTGAAATCTTTTTAGGTATATGAATATCTTTTTTTAATTTTTTCTTTTTTTAGGACAATATTTAAACATTTAAAAAAATGAGGTTAAAGACACAGTTTTTTAACTGCATTCAAGTAAATGAGTTTCAGGGACTTAAAAGCAATAGTAAATCTTTACCTAGATTTAGGCTGTTTAATTGTAAACCTGTATTTCTTAAAATTAATTTTTTTGTTACTTAAAAGGTATTATTGTTTTTTCTAATATTTTGAATTTTTTTTTATTTTACTTAAAGCGTGTCTGTTATTATTTTTAGACAATGAGAACGATACTAATCTAGTTATGCAACTAGAAAAACAATTTGAGAATCAAGACCCAAAATCAAAACCAGAATAAAACACTAAGGATGGTTAGTATTAGTATATTTTCGTTAATGAAATGAGAAGGGCAGTTATCTAGAATAAAAAAACGCCATGAGCAGCGGGGCCCCATCACGGAAGTCGAATTTTTCCCTTCATCTTCGGTATTGAATGTCTACAAGCGAAATGTGATTGAAAGTCTACAAGTGATTTATCATTTTGGTGGTTTCAAAACTGATGATGAGTGTCCGGCAGATCGGGGCTTTAAAAAAGGGTTTTAAGTTTTTAAGGGCTGAATCTCAGTTAATTTCAATTTTATGCCGATAGAAGTTACCAGGAAAAAAGCCAACACAATTCGTACGAGGAAATTCCTACCCATGCTTATCCACCAATTGCTTTTGTCTTTTATTTTTAAATATTAAAAAAAGGACCTTAAATAGTAAACTGGAAGGCCTTTATGAAGATATTTTTTCTTTCCAAAAAAATCCAAAATTTTTAGCACTAGCTGGATACTAACTCAATACACGTACAAAATTTCAGCCGTCTAGGTTTCCTTAAACTCTAGCCGTGTTAGAAAAAAAGCAAAAATATCAAGGAAATATTGGCGTAAAAATCATGAGGGTAAGGATTAAAAGTTGAAACCTTCAAAAAGCAGTGGCTGGCTATTAATTTAACCTGTACACAAAATATCAGCCCTCTAGGTTTATTTGGGGAGATTTTGACCCGAACGAAACTGTTAAAAAACAAGAAAAATCATGTTCTTTTTGGTATAAAAATGACCCTTTTTAAATATTAAAAACGGACCTTAAATAGTAAACTGGAAGGCCTTTATGAAGATATTTTTTATTTCCAAAAAAATTAAAAAAAATTTATTTTATAAATAAAATAAAAAATTACATCAATAACATTTTTTAAATTACTTACATATTAAATTTATGTATTGCATTTGAAATAAATGATAGTATATATGTACTTCACTTGTTTCTTTAAATTTAGTCTGCCTACTGTTTTGTTATCAATATAAATTACATTTAACCATATATAACAACGCTATTGAATTCCGATGTAAAAATGGGAAAAGTGGGGGGCAAGGTAATGTGGAATCCCTAAAGGGCACACCCTCGATATTAACTGAATACAGATACAAAATTGCAGCCTTCTAGGTTTACTCAGAGAGTCTATGTGTGTTAGAAAATAAGCACAAAAATCAAGAAAATATTGGCATAACAATCGTAGGGGTAAGGGTTAAAAGTTGAAACCTCCAAAAAGCAGTGGCCGGCTATTAACTTAACCTGTACACAAAATTTCAGCCCTCTAGGTTTATTTGGGAAGATTTTGACCCGAACGAAACTGTTAAAAAACAAGAAAAATCATGTTCTTTTTGGTATAAAAATGGTGGGGGAAAGGGTAAAAAGTTGAGACCCTAAAAAGGCACTCCCTTGATACTAACTAAATCCGAATACAAAATTTCAGCCCTTTAGGTTTATTTGGGTGACCTGTGCGAGTGGTACAAACTTCGAAAACGTCAAAAAAGCATGAAATTGTAGCTTAAAAATGAGGGGCGTGGGGGTAAAATATTAAAACCTCCAAAAAACACAACCTAGGTATGAACTCTATCAACACACCAAATTTCAACCCTCTACGTTAATTCTGAGGGGCTGGGGGCGTGTTAGATTCAGCTAAAATCGTTTTCCCCCTCTACTCCCTCCAAATCATCCTAGGAAGCTGAATAGATAATTGACCGAAACATTATTTCCAACCGATTTGGAAAGGTTTTATTGTTTTGTTGCCTCACACCACCCCCTTAAAGGTTTGGTCCGATCCAAAATTTTCCCAAAATTTGACCGGAATGAGCCCCACTTACCAAATTTCAGCTCTTAACTTCCATAAGGGGGCCCTAAACATATTAAAAGGTAGCGGGAATATGTATACATATATATATATATATATATATATATATATATATATATATATATATATATATATATATATATATATATATATATATATATATATATATATATATATATGTATATATATGTATATGTATATATATATATATATATATATATATATATATATATATATATATATATATATATATATATATATATATATATACATTCTTGCGTTAAAGTGACGTCCATCAATTGACCATTTGCATTTAATGTGACGTCCGGGTACAATGTGGCGTCCGTATACGGACGTCAGATCCACCTGATGTGTGCAATCGGTTCAGTGAGTGATAGTAAGTAATAACTGAAAATTTGAGACGGACGTCATATAATAGGAGAATTTGAAAAATTTGTATATTTTTAGTTCAGCCATTTACCACGAGGACGGGTAGCGCCACACACGTACGTATATTCAACTGTATATTTCACATTCATGTCCCAGTGGATGTGACTACATTTGTAGCGGCAACCCTGTACAAGCTATATCGGCTATGCTATTTGATTTCGTTTTTTAAATCTTCTGTGAACTGTACTCTGAATTCTGATTATGTTTATTTTATTTCAGTACGATACACCTTTTTTATTAAAAATAAGGATTTAATTCTTATCGTACTGGCAAACTTATAGTTCAAATAATATACTTAAGGTATTATTCAAAAACTATTAATATTATATGTTCATTTCTTCATTTTAAGATATTTGTTTTTGATATGCAGAAGCAACGCGGCAAAATTTTAATTTAAAATGTGGCAAGCTAATTCATTAAGTTAGAAACGAATTTTAAGCGAAGAGTATGTAAGTAATTTTATTTCTTTCCAATAAAAATTACAGTTAGTAGATCACAGTCAGTCAATCCGTAAACCGTTAAAAAACTTAAATATAGAATATTTTTTGTATCGAAGTTATTTTAAATATCAAAAAGGAATTGATTTTGCTATTACAGATATTCTGTTCTATATGCAATTCGAAAATTAGAGCCCATTTCCGGAAGCGATTAGAAGTAAAAAATAAAAAATACTTTTTAAAATAGATGCTAGTCGTCAGTGGCGTCATGACAATGCTCGGGAACTTTTCGAAATTAAAATTTAATATTCTTCAATCAATTGTAAAAATTTTCCATTATATTTGTCCTATGTTCAAAAATCTGTTTTCATCCTGTATGATTATGTTTTATTAATGTGAAATTTTTTTGTGTAAAAAATAAAATTTTGAAAATTTTATGTCTCAATGCCAAAATAGCTATCAGATATACAGTGTGGGTCACCTTGTCAGATAATCGATAGACCAATGAACGTATTATATAGACCGAATGTACTAATGAATAAATGAAGCCACAAGATACACCAAGATACGACCAAATGCTACTTTGTAATATTGTAACCAGTGTATTAATCGTGGTTTCCGTAATAACAATTTTTAGTGCCTTCACAAATAATTATTTTCAAAATATAACATGGATAAAAATTATATCTTGCAATAAATATGGCCCTGTTTATTGAACAATAAACAATGCATTAGGTTCTTCATATTACACTTCGTTAGATGCTTCAGTGAAATAACCTACAAACTGGGTCTACACGCTGTGTATTTACTACAATTTAATAGTGTTCACTGATTACTTTTTCCAGAATATTTCTGCTTCAAATTTATAATAAAAGTAAAGCCGTATCAAAATAATTTTCACTGATCAGTGAATTTTAAACAAAATAAGTAACTTAGATAAATATTCATAGTGTCCGACCGAAATTTCGGTTAGGTTTCGGCCAGTTTCGACGCAAAATTGGAGTTTCGATTTCAGCAGCAAAAAGGCCGAAACGACGACCGAAACCCTAGAGTACAGAGGTAATGCAACTATCTCTTTCATGAAATCTGCAGTGTGCAGTTCTGTGCAAGTTAGGCTACTTAGTAGTCACTCTCTCCGTAGCAGTGGATGAGTGTAGGTCAATCACAAACCAATTGTGTTGATTGTTGTCGGCATTGTTAGAACCCCCACACGAGGCCATATACACGCGTTGTAGTATCATACATATGTATGCGACAACACGGCCAACATACCTCCGATCACTCACACAAAGACAGATCACCGCACAAATACAAAGTAAACCGAGTGCACATATATGTATAACATATTTTCTATCCTTTTTTGGTTACACTGGTTTCAGTATTATAGAGATAGTTATGTTGTCTCTGGTACTCTGTGACCGAAACCGAAACTCCATTGTTGCGTTGCCTTTGGTCACGATCGGCATTACTCGGACGGGGTTTTCCACTTCCAATTAAACTCTCAAAACAGGAGTAGAAGAGTGTTCTTTTTTTATTTAAATTTTTTCTCGTCAGCTCTATTTTTCGGGTAAATTTTGGCAAAAGTAGCACTGAAAATCCTTCACCTCAGAAACGGCCCAAACGCCCCAGGGCCACCCAAAGCTAAATCCCGGCACGGGGAGAGAGAAAGAGGGGTAAGAAGAAACTATCTAGGGCCTAAGGCTGGGTTAATCTGGCCCTGACCTTGCTAATTTTAATTTGCTTAAATGGAAAGTAACGGTGTATAATGCGGTGTAATTTTGAAAGAAGGTTTCGGTTTCGGCCGAAACTGAGACAGCAACCGAAATTCGGTTTCGGTTTCGGCTGAAAAACTAGTTTCGGTCGGACACTAATTATTCATAACTTTTATTATACCTTCAATTTTCGGGAAAAACTGAATCTCGTAAATATTCCAGAGCCCACTTTATTTTATTCAAAATTGGTTTTTAGTACTGTAATAGCGTAAAGACTTGAGAGTCTTTTAAAACAATAGTAGTCTTCATAATCTTTGTTAAATTTGTTAAACTTGTTAAATGTTATTTATGTTATTCTTCGAAATAGATAAAAATCATGAACGACCTATTTGCAACTCTGTTAATTATTACATATTTGACAGTTACGACAGTTATTTTATAATTTTAAACCAGTTCTCGATTTCAATTTAACAAATAACATGCTCTTGGCCTTGTTATTTGCTATCGTTGAATTTAATTAATTTTTTCTCGATTTGTTAATTTTTTTCTTGGAAATAACACATTTAACATGTTATAGCATGTTTAACAAAGATTATGAAGACTACTAATAATTATGATATTTAATCATAACAGACATAATAAAGGAACAAAGTTGTAATATTTAAATTCTCTTTTTTAATCAAGATATCCTATAATTTTAGCGTGAGTCGATAAATTTTTTAAAATATTTTTAATTTTTTAATTTCTATTGAAATATAAAGTTCTTTCCTATACAACCGTTAAAAGTTTTCAAATTAAATAGCTACCTATACATTGAGATATAAATGAGATATAAAAATGTTTCTGTAACAAATAAAAGAAATACATAAACAAATAATGTGACAACGTTGTCGGACGTCACTTTCACGGTGATATGAAAAATATATACATTTAGGACGCATCATCCACTGCAATATGAAAAAAAATATACAAACAGGAGTCCACAACTTCGTAAAACAGATGGAGTTCGTAATCATAGGAATATGAAAGTAAAATTAATTTTTTTTGGTTTAAACTAAGAGCGGTATTACAATTTTTGACCAATTTTATGCTATATACACGAATAAAGTTGTATATATTCACATGCCTTCTAGTGGACGCCATAAGTACGGATTCAGTATGGACGTCGTATTCATAGGAAGATGTAAATATATATATATATATATATATATATATATATATATATATATATATATATATATATATATATATATATTTACATCTTCCTATGAATACGACGTCCATACTGAATCCGTACTTATGGCGTCCACTAGAAGGCATGTGAATATATACAACTTTATTCGTGTATATAGCATAAAATTGGTCAAAAATTGTAATACCGCTCTTAGTTTAAACCAAAAAAAATTAATTTTACGGCCATAAGTACGGATTCAGTATGGACGTCGTATTCATAGGAAGATGTAAATATATATATATATATATATACATATATACCAGAAATTTTTTCTGCATAATCGTGTTCTACTTTCGCCTTTCGCCGTTCTTATCATATTGTATATTCTGTATAAGTTTAATTTTTCAGTTGAAAAATTCGACTAAAAAGCCTGGGAAGAGTTTCGTCTACTGTAAGTTAATATTTTAATTAATTATCCTTACAGTTAAACGGCCTTCCATTATACTTATTTTCAATTTAAACAGTTATAAACACTTTTTATTTAATTTTTATACAGGGTGAAAGAAATAACTCTCATCCTTTTCAGGGGTAATTCATAGCACCCTATAGACACTAAAACCAGAGGAATTTTTTCGAAACTAACAGTTTGAAAAAATCGCAAATTGATTGGCTACATGATGTTTCAAAATTTTTCTAAGTACGGCCCTGACTAAATTATGCAGAAATACCTTCTTAATATCAAAGGTACAAGGTAAGTTTATTGACTAAAATTGAATAAAATTTTGTAACATGTTAAGGTGGTAAACGTGTTTCCCAGATCTTTTTTTTAAAAACCGAAAATTTATCTTACAAACATGAGACGGTCAGAGCCGGATTAAAAAAAATTTTAAAGCCCCTTTTTTGACCCATATTTAGTATCAAATTTTTTCTGTTTAAAACACAGTTTTGGTTCAAATTTATTGGCAAATATTAATTACATGGGTGAGATCTACCCACTGTTTTCGTAGCGAGATTTATATTGTTCACTTTACACCCTGTATACACAATGCAGCTACTTTTTCTCTTATTTTCTTTTAGGCAACCGCTAATAGTGAAGTTTTTATGGTCAATTTGCATTAACCCTAATCAAGACGCTTTCATTCAAACATTACCTAAAGAGGTAGAATTATTTCAGATAGAGTTACAAATAACTGAAAATATTTTTAAGAAGATTAACTACATTCACGTTTGAGCGGCTTTTCTGCACATGTTAAACAAAAGGAATATTACCTATATTGTGTCTTTTCGTGATTTTTTAAAATAAATACTGGTAATTTCAATGAAAATTAATAAATTACGACTTTTCTATTTTTATTGCTTATTTTATTTACATAATTTAAAAATGTCATCTTTATTTATTGATTGTTATTACAGGTTATGGGTAGTCGATAGGTAAGTATATTAAATAGTTTTCTAAATTAAAATATATAATTAAAATAATCACTTTTATTGATTAATTTAATTAACCGATAATGGTAATTTAATAATATAGATTTATTTCTTCAATTCTGTCATTTATTTAGATTGTCTCTCATGCTCATTTCGCTAAAATAAATTACAACATGATAATATTGTTAAAGCGTATACATATATTGTATAGCTGATTTAACTAAAATTGTGTGTTGTGACAACGATTTAGTATGAACCAAAAAACTAAATTAAAATGATAAAATTAACAATTTTCATAATTATGTTAATACAGCAATCTAATTCCAAAAATTTCATATTGTTTCTAGAACCAAATGATTTCGTTGCTCATAAAGGGCAATACAATTTGGTTGGAAGGACACATATTTGATGTGTAATTTCTCTGAGTACCATATAGTATCTTGTACCTAAATATAATCATTATATCTATTCTTGGCCGTAGAGATGTATAGAGAGACAACTCAAAAAATGGTCACTACAGAAAAAGATGATAGCAGTCATTTGAATACTACAATATATTTTGTCTTTATCTACTAAATGACGAGATATATTTGTTAAAGTAATGCTAACTCTGAATTAGGATTAAAAAAAGATAATACTTACTATAGGGTGTTGTTGTCACACTCTTATCAATTGTTTATATTGAATTGTTTGTTGTCATAATACACAGTTGTGTACCTACAATGTACTTGGTTCTAAAAAGGACCATAGTTACCAATCCATATATATCACCGGTTCTTGGCATTACAATTGACGCCATTTTTTTTACAGATATTACCAGTTATCTGTGCTTTGTGGGAAATGCTTTGAAATTGAAAACATCGTTTATGTTCAAATTTTTATTAAAATTGCCTATTTCTTATTTCATTTTATTTTATTTATTTATTTATGTAATAAATTAATAAAGTAAAATATAATATTTTATAAAAGAAAATTACCAAAAATAGAAAATTGTTTATCCAAAGCACTCTTGTGACAAATTTTTCCTTATGAGAATTCCATATTATCAATTAACATGTAAACCGTATGTATACATCCGAACGGGATCCCGGTATATGATTTAAAAATATTTCAATAATAATTTCTGAAAACGACAATGTTTGTTAAATTTCATAAGGTCCGACACTGACTATTCAGAAGCGGTCAAGTATGGGTAAACTACCCAAAGGGATACAGACATGACGAATTTATTAGAATTTTGTAGTTATGACTCCAGAATCCGTATTATATGGTATTAAGCGCAAAGGGAAATATTTACTTTTAAATAGTCGAAATCTAGCTTGAAACTTGAGATTTAGATGCGAAGCAGTTTAAGTTTTAGAACCACTGACACATTTCGGTCAGTGGTTCTAAAATTTTCTCCATTTGTAACTTTTTGAAAAAATCGAAAAATTTTGGAATTTTTTGCTAAAATTTGCTACATTTTAAATGTTTTACTGTTTCTTATACCGTCGCGTCGGAAAGAGCGGAGAAAATTACATGAGATAAGTTTTTAAGACATTGTTCTAAGTAAACAGGTTGTGCTGGATGTTAAGATGATACAGGGGTATATTGCCAATTAGAAAAACTTACGAAATAATCCATGCTATTTTTATCTCAAACATAACGTTAATGATATGAGAGAAAACACAAAATCTGTTTTAAAATTAGATAATATACGTACTTTTATACAAGCGTCTTAAGAGTATGAGGAAGCTATGTGCCACATTCGTTGACAGTTAATGGTTGGATAAATTTTTACGAGATCGATTTTCTTTAATTCGGTTTTCTCTTACGTCGACCTCTGTTTCCATAATTAGGACATCTACAAAATCTAAAAATGAACCAAAATTCACATAATGTTAATAAAAGTATTAGGATTTGTCAAATAGGCGGAACTTAAGAAAAATGGCTGACGAAAAAGTGCATTAACATTAGTTTTATATATAGTAATCAGTGTAACATTAAGAAAACATGATAAATATTAGAACGGTTTGTATTTGGGTTGACACAAGTCCGAAGCAAAGGGATTTTGTTGAAGGAGAGAAAATTTTACATCTGTAAAACAGTTAAAATGTAAAAATATGAAAAAAATGGGTGAATGAGTTAATGAATATTAGAATTTAGAGTATACAAACGTCAAATTTAAATAGTAAATGTTATAAAATAACTAGAGAACTGTAAATGAATGGAAAAATCAAATCAATTGTATGCATTTTCAGATCTACAAAATTCAGCGCCAAATGTCATACCGCCATTCGACAGATTCCAATACATATTTTCAATTTTACTTAATTAGTGTTCCGTACCAAAATTGGCAAAACGGAACACTTATGCAATCAGTTCGGTGTCTGTCCAAGTGTCACAGGCAATTTCCTCTGAAACCCCTCAACACGAAAATTTGAAATTTAGCACAAAGATAAGGTGTGATGGCCTAATTCCAGATGTGAAGTTGAGTTTCGATTTTAGGGGTTAATTTTAGGGGATAACCTGAAAGTGAAATCGAAATCCTTTCCCAAGAGCACCGAGTAGGGTATCAAACGAAAGCTTATTAAAGCCCGAATCCAATAATAGATATAACTACATACTTTTGCCCATTTTTTTTTTTTTTTAGAAAAACAATAAAAATTGCTGTCTCCGGCCATTATTACCAGAAGGATTGTTCAGAAAAACCTAAAAAAATTTACGAACATTAAGAATGAGGTGTAGATTGAGCGAAAATTATTAAACCTGAATTTCCTTGCACAACTTCCTTGGTATGCAAAAAGAAAAGTTGATGACATAGTTTGCTTTGATTAAGATGTTGTTAATCAATAATTGTATTAATAATTATTATGTTAAATGGGTATTTTACTAATTTTTTATATAGTGAGTTTTAAAAATTAAAGAAGAAGTAAGGAATAGCTGATAAATTTGTAAACGAAAATACATATATTACAATCTCTGCACTTGAATATTATTTAATATTTATAAAATTTTTAGGTAGTAGATAGGCTGTAACAGTTCTAGCGCACAGTAGAATCCCAATTTTCTGGACTACTTTTTGACGGTGTTAAGAACCGTGTAGTTTGGGGTCCTACTGTACCTCGTGTATGCACAGGGTCTGATTCTACGAAGATGAGGCTAGATAAGATTTCGGAAATAAGGGGTCGCTTGCGTAAGTTTGTGTTGACTGACACGAATAAAATACAAAAAGTGGCTGGAGACTACATACTGCAGTGTTTCGCGGATGTGGAGCGCATCTTGAATGAAGTGTTGTGTGAGAGAGCTAGTGAGACAGGGCGTTTACAGGGACGTTTAGATATGCTCCAAGAGACCAACGAGCGCTTACTGGACAAAATCGGCAATGGACAGAAGGGACCAGTATGCGACGTACTTGAACCAGCTCGTATGGGCACGAATGGAGATGATGGTAATGTCATAACTATGGGAGCGCCGATGCGAACAGCAAAACAGTTTCCTGAGCTGCCCAAGAAGACGTATGCCTTGGTTGTGAAAAGTGTGGATAACAGGATTGACAAAAATGCGATTAAGGAGAAGCTCATGAAAGAAGTGAGCAAAGAAATGGCGGACATCAGGGTTCAGGCCGTCAGGGACTCTAGAATGGGGGTGGTTGTGCGCACTGTGTCTGAACGTCAGAGGGACTGCCTGCAGAGCTATGATTTTGGGAGCAAGGGGTTGAAAGTTGAACTACCCAAAAGGAATGACCCCCGTGTAATTATATTCGGTGTACCGACGGATTTACCCGACGAGCAATTAATGAAGGACTTCTATAATAAAAAACATCGAGGGTCTGCTTTCTGAGGAAGAGGTGGAAAAGAGAATCAAGCTTATAACACGGCTGGGCAAAGAGAAAACTCATGGTAGTGTGGTGATCGAGCTTCCGGCGAACATTCGGGATCACATCATTGGATACGAAAGGGTTTACCTGGGTTGGGGGTCTTATTATACTAGAGAGGATAAGAATATTGGAAGGTGTCTGAAGTGCTTCAGTTTTGAGCACTTCACCAGCGACTGTAAGAGGGAGAAACTCTGCAGGAAATGTGAGCAATCGGGCCATCTTGTCACTGATTGTAAGAACACGAAATGCTGTGTTGTATGCAAAACCAAGGGTGCAGATGACAAACATAATGTGTACGATAAGAAATGTCCGGAATTCGTGAAGGCATGGGAGAGGGTCCGAGACCGTTTTCAATAAACATGGAGCTTATTCAACTCAACTGTCAACGGTCATATGCGGTCATGTGCGAGTTGGGCTGCCTGATGAGGGAAAAAGGAATTAAAATCGCGATTGTCCAGGAACCTTATATTAGGGATGGGAGAATCCTCGGTCTTTCCGCCGACATGAGAACTTTTTCCTCTGATACACCCGGGGCTAGAGCGGCTATCATCATTGATGATAATAACATTGAGGCTATGGCGATCACTGATTGTGTTAGTGAGTGTGGTGTGTGTGTGTGGACCAAAAGTGGATCCTTGGAAGCCTTTGCTACCTCCGTATATTGCCAATATTGTGGTAATATCGAGGAAGATATACTTTACATAAACAGGGTAATTGAGCGTGTAGGACACAAACCTTTATTTTTGGGCTTAGATGCAAACGCGTGCTCCGGTACATGGTTCAGTAAGAACTTGGGTTCATTGGTAGAGAACGACCTAGTGAATTTTATACCTTTAGTGGTCCAAGGGGTTCCAGTGATATAGATGTCACTATCTGTAATCGACTTTTCTATCAACTTGGTGTGGAGTGGAGGATTGTCCCAGAGTGGTGTAATAGCGATCACAATGCTATACATATCCGGGTGAATGTGGAACATGTACAGGAGACTAACGTCGGAGGACCGCTCATTCCGGCACGGATGGCGGCTGAGTTTGAGCATATGTTTAGCGCCCTCTTCCTTATGACTGATTATGGTAGTTGGTGTCAAATGTCTGTAAATGACAAAATTACCAGACTCTATAATGCTATTAGGGACGCTGCTGGTGTTATCAGTTTTGTTTCAGGTTCCAAACAACACAGCAGTAAGCGTATTTCGTGGTGGACCCAAGATTTAAATGATCTCAGGAAGAGAGTCCGACGAGCCCGTAGACTTGCCCAGCGTACAAGGCATGACCTCGCAAGGGGTAGAACTTCAGAGGAAGATTACATTCGTAAGAGGGAAGACTACAACCGGCTAAAGACCGAGTATAGGAACGCGCTGCGTAGTACTAAAGAAAACAACTGGCGGAATTTTGTTAGAACGGACGGCAATAATGATCCATGGAATTCCGTATACCGTATCATACGGGGCCGACGCGGTAGTACCTTGGCATCACTTAGAACTACCACTGGTCATACCAGCAGTTGGAGTGAGAGTGTTCGGGTCCTGCTGGAGGAATTCTTCCCGTTGGCTAATCAGGAAGTACAGCGGGCTCCCTTGACACCGGTAGACATGGAGTCTGCCAACTTCACGCAGCGTCTCACTTTGTCCTACGATAATTTCCTTGTCAGCAATTGTCAGATTTGAAAAGACTTATAGTTCTACATGAGTTCTAAGAAGAGTTCTGCTTTTTAAAGCAAAAAAACGACGCTGGTCGATTTTTGATAATTCTGCTTAATATGAAGCAATTCTCGTATAGTTCGAGACATTTACATTGCCCCTCCAAAGAGTTCGGATAATTAAAATAATTAGAAATTTTTTTAAGCAATTATTTCACCCGAAAAACTTATATTTTCGAGGATTAATATGATTCTGATCGATTTTCAAAAATTCTATCAATTTTAAATGAAATTTTTTGTCAGTCTGCCGCCTGTATGAAGTTAGCCACTCATTTTTCGAATTTCAACATTTTCAAAGTTGTTGCAGGTTGTTCTATGGTTGTTCTACATTGTTCCAGAACAGCAAATCCGAAAACCAAAAAATATGGCAAAAAATCGAAAAAAAAAAAAACATTTTTGGACTGGTCCCACATTTATCAAAAAAGTAACTTTTTATTGTTGTTCCAGGTTGTTCTAATTGTTTTGAACATTATTCCCAAATGTTACTCTCTCAAAATAAAAATTTAAAAAGATATAGCCAAAACTAGTACAGGACTTACCCCACGAGTAAAGTACCCTTTGACTTATTGTTGTCGCGCTAAAAATTTTGTTCAGAGTTGTTCTAGGCCTCTTCGTCATTGTTCTATAAATTCGAACTGATCGGCCAACTTTTTCGATCAAAAAAAAAAAAAAATGAAAAATAAAAAAAATCTTCCACTCCAAAGAGTAAAATACCCTTTGTATGATTGTTCTCCCCGCTGAAAATTTTGTTCTGACTTGTTCTAGGCCTCTTCGTCGTTGTTCTATAGTTTCGAGCCGATCGGCCAACTTTTTCGATCCAAAAATCCGAACGATAAAATAAAATTTATCAACCCCCAAGAGTAAAGTAACCCATTGTATGATTGTTTTCGGGCTGAAAATTTTGTTCTGTGCTGTTCTAGGCCTCTTCGTCATTGTTCTGTAGTTTCGAGCCGATCGGCAACTTTTTCGATCAGAAATAAAAAAAAAAAATCAGAAATCCGAAAATAAAATAAAAAAATAAAGAATTATAAAATGTTTTTTTTTTTAATTTTCCCGCCTAAATTTTATTTTTTTGTACATTGTACAGTTGTTAATTTTGATTGATAATAAATTTGATTTGATGATCGACATTTGGTTGTTTGATGCTTAAAATTTAATAATCGTAGTACATAGCGATAATAGATTTAAACTTAAATTAATAAATAAATAGATAGCAAGGTACAAATAAATACCCCTGTCGCAGCATCCTGCATAACGTAGCGAATTTACATTTATAAAAATTAGTTTTTCTCGGAAACTAATTGCCACTGAACCAATGTGTATTACACATGAACCGACGGAATGTGGATGGCAGTTGAATGAGGACAATAAATTAGAACCATTGTGGTACGATGGCTTAGCAGCGCCGTTAAAGGTGGAAGAAATGGTCAGTCAGCACCAAGAAGAAGAAGAAAGGGAAGATTCAGAGGACAAAAGGAGATATGACTGCGATGATGATTATGATGACTATTAATATATATATATATATATATATATATATATATATATATATATATATATATATATATATATATATATATATATAAATCGAAAAATAAAATTATTCGATTTATTTAATTTATTATAATAATTATTTATAGTACCCATTAAAACTGATCAGCTAGACATTTTAGACCGTTTATGGGCTAGCTGACCAACAAATTTTTAAAGATTAGCTTAAAAGGAATAAAATGAAAAAATAAAAAAAAAATGAAATCCGTGATGACGGTAAAATTTCACCGTCTATCACACCATTGAAATGAGTCAGTTAGGATAATAGACCAAATTAAGCTCGTCAGCTTATTTTTTCTGTTTAGCTGATGCAATTTCGCATCTAACACACTATAAAAAATCAAAATCCGTGATGACGGTAAAACATTTTTGATTTTTTATAATAATAAAAAATTAATTAAAAATTAATAGACCACCTGAATACCAGCTGACCGCGATGACGGGTCTTTCGGTGTCACCGGCTCTCGGTCTAATAGCAAAAATATTTTAGAAACTAACCCCCAAAATACTTTAAAAATTTGTGCGAAGTGGGACTAGCAGTAAACAAGATATTGACATTTAATGGGATTTCATGGTAGCGTCGCGGATATTATTACTCCGAATGCAATGAAATTTGTAGGGGACCATCTAGGAACCAGACCGCATAATTTTTGACAATTTCATAAAAAAGAATTGAATAGTTCAGAAGTTATGCCACTTGGTGTAATTTAATATATTAATGGAAAGCAAAGGAGTTTGATATTTTGATATCCTTTATAAGACAACAAAAGTGGAAGGCCACATCACTTGGTAAAAGCGAATATCGTATAAAACCATAACAAGGCTTAACATTCGCTTCTAAGCAATGAATTTGGAAGTATGTGCAATAAAAACCACGTAGAATATGCACGTAGAATATGCGTATATTATAACCCTGGTGGTTGTAGCGAGATAATTTTTTAAATGGTGTTTTAACTGTACAAGGTAATATATGACATTAAGTATACTGTGGACAAATTAAACAGTATAGACAATGCAAAATAATTGTTGGTCTTTATCTACAAGTTTAAATTTGTTTATTATTTAAAAACTACTATTATAATTTTTTTTTAATCATATTGTAATTAATATTTATAAATTAATAAATTAATATTTTAATATTAAATAAAAGCAATAATATTTTAGCCCAAGAATTGTGAAAAATTTTAACTACTGAAGTACAAAATTCTAACTTAGTACATGTCTAACACGCACATGACGAATTTTTTTGTTACTTATTGAATTAATTCAAAGAAAATAAAAATATCCGTGAGTCTTTATTATAATTTACGTGATATATTTTCGTGAACATAAACATTTTTGTTCATTTACAATCATTGGGAAATATATTATCACCTATTTTCCTTGACTTTCCAGAACATTTCGTGAAATCCCTGATTTTCCCTGACGCCTAAGAGCTTTCCTGACTTTTCTCTGACCTTGCCTGACTTTCCAGAATGTGGACACCCTGGAAGTGAGATATCGATTATTTTTAATCTTTACAAAGTGTTTATTTTGATCTATTTTATCGAAATATGCACTCAAAAGTTCATACAAACGCAGACACACAAAATAATAAAAGAAAATTTGAAAAAATTGAATTTTTTCAAATTTTAAAAGTTTCCCAGCTTTTTCATTATCGATATCGAGTTGTGTTTCACTGGTATCTATGATTTAAGGTAAGAAAATATTTTAAAATAATGAAAAAAATTCGTCAAGTTAGGGCTCTGAGAAGCCCTAACTCAGTGCGTGTTAAACACGCACTTGGCGATTTTTTCAAGAATAAAAAGAAAAAACGATATGTCGCTTCATTTTCGAGATACTGAGCGTGAAAATGGTGGAAATTGACTTCATATTGATGACTATGACTTCCTGGAAACCGTGATTTGAGTGCATATTTCGATAAAACTGGCCAAAGTAAACATTTTTCCAAGAATTAAAAAAATCGACATCTTACTTCGTTTTTCAGATATCGGGTGTGAAAATTTATTGAAATTAACTTAACGATTTCCTGGGAATTGGGAACCGTGATTTGATTGCATATCTTTGTAAAATCGGTCAAAATAAACACCTTTTTAAAAATAAAATAAGCCATAAGGATATATTGCAGAATCATTATTCCGACATCACTATCCTGTACATCGTGAAAGGCTACATCCGTTATTTTCAATTTGAAATAATGTGTATGAATCCTTTGTAAAAAAAATAATATTACAGTTGCTATCATTATTAACTTTTCTTATTCATTTAGTACACGTACACACATATAAAACAAAAACTTCCCATCTGCTGAAAAGTTAATTGACCTTTTTAGTCGAATTTTTCAACTGAAAAAAATTAGGCTTATACAGCCTATAGGATAAGAAAGGGAAGAGGCGAGAGTAGGGGCGCTATCCGTTTTCGGACCCGTATGTCTGATATATATATATATATATATATATATATATATATATATATATATATATATATTCCCGTTACCTCCTGACATGTGTAGGGTCTCCCTATGGAAGGCGAGAGCTGAAATTTGGTAAGTGGGGCTCATTTCCGATGCACCTAAATACTATCAAGTTGGGGTCAAATTTTGGGCACATTTTGAATACAACTCAACCTTTAAGGAGGTGGTGGGGGGCAACAAAACAATAGAAGTTTTCCAAACCGGTTGAAAATAATGTTTCGGTCAATTATCTGCAACATATCCAAAATTCAGCTTCCTAGGATGATTTAGAGGGGGTAGAGCGCAAAAAATTATTTTGGCTGGATCTAACACGCCCACAGCCCCCCAGAATTAACGTAAAGGGTTGAAATTTGGTATGTTGATAGAGTTCGTACCTAGGGTCGAACTCTGTCAATATACCAAATACCAACTTAAATTGCCATCAACTCCCTAGCTATCTTGACTTTTAGTTTATACATACATACTCCTACATAATTCTGTTTTCACATGATAAATTGGTTCTCGAAGAAAAATATTTATGGAAAATTAGCAGATTAAATAAAAATTCTATTAGGCTTACCATACTTATATTACCATATTTATAGTTATTTTTGCACATTTTACCCCACAAACACCCGAAATTTAGTAATTTAGTAGATAAGGTAAGATTTTTTCTTGAAAAAAGGAAAAAAGAAACTAACTTAAAAAACATTAAACAGAAAGACAACTGATTTGAAAAACACAAAAAAACTCACTAAAGTACATTTTTTTATATGACTGTAATTATATTACATTATTTTATAAAGGAAGCCGAAAAATATCTCTGATTTGAATAACATAACACAAAAATATTACAAGTTATTAAATTTCCGTAAAATTTATATGAAAAAAGTCAATTTTAAAAAATACTCCTAGCGAACCTAGCGAATTTTCGATTACAAATATTATTTTTCTTGGAAACGAATTTATACAGAATAATAAATCAAAGCCTACCTTATATGACTTTTTCGATGGTGCAAAATACATTTATATCGAAAGAAAGAGAAAAAATAAAGCCATTTAATTATGTCAAAACTTACTTTACATTCTATAAGAAAACAAAACTTTGGGGTTTTAACTCGAAAATGAGTAGTCATAGAAGAACTCGAAGAAAATATTTTGCGCCATTATTTCATAGTTAATTATTGTCATTAGGACTAATACTTAATTAAATATATACTGCGTAAATTATTCATTTCTCAATCTAAACTTATTGTTAGAAAACATTTTTAAAAATAGATTTTTTTCGATTTTCGAGATTAGTTTTCAAGATGATATAACATAATTACGATATATTAATAGAAAAAGGAGAAAAAATTCCATTAACTGTACCAAAATCTATTTGACGTTCCGTAAGAAAAACAAAGGTTCGGGGTCATACCGCGGAAATGGATAGTCACTGAAAAATTCTAAGAAACTATTCAAATTCTATGTAAAAGGTTGGCATTAGGGTTTGTAGATGGAAATAGCTTAACTCTTACCAGTAAGAAGTTGTTGGAAGGAAAAGAAATTTGAAACTATGGCAAAAGCTCCTAAACTATTGGAAAATTTGGAGGTAGCGTTCGGAACATTCATTCTAATTAAATTAAACTCATTAGTAGTAGTTTTTGGCCGGTTCTGGGCCCTCCTCCCTCCCGATTTTTTAACGATTGTGGGAGAAGATAGGTATGCTATGTCGTCTAGATGGCGTTGGTGGCCTGAACCACTGTGAACTCTGTACCTTGATTCAAAATTCCATGAAAAGATGGCATTGCTAGTCTGAACCACCGCGAATTCTGTACCTAGATTCAAAATTCCATGAAAAGATGGCGTTGCTAGTCTGAACCACTGCGAACTGTGTATCGTGATTCATAATTTTATCATATTTTTATCTGAAAACAGGTTTAAAGTTGTATAAATTGTCAGCTGACGTCATTAGAAGGTTTCTGTCTAATATGCAAAAAATGAATTTTATCGTATGATTTCATATTTTTATCTGAAAATGGGTTTATACAGGTTTTTCTTTAAATAAAAACACATATTTTATTTTTTTTATTTTAATAAATTTATTTTAAAAGAAATATTTTACAATAAAAATGTTTAAATGTTATTACGATAATATTTGTATATGGATATGACATTTTCCATGGCGCAAGTTGCTCCGGAATGATGGTCGCATCGAGGACTACTGTATGTTGATGTTATGATTACCTCGATTTTTTGTTGATACCCGTCTCTAAACCATGTTTTAGATTCTAATTGTTTATAGCAGATTAAACAGTTTTGGTGTTTAGTAAAAAATTTAAAAAATCGATTCTTTGTTGATACCCGTCTCTAAACCATGTTTTACAATCTAATTGATTATAGCAGATTAAACAGTTTTGGTGTTTAATAAAAAATTTAAAAAATCGATTCTTTGTTGATACCCGTCTCTAAACCATGTTTTACAATCTAATTAATTATAGCAGATTAAACAGTTCTGGTGTTTAATAAAAAATTTAAAAAATCGATTCTTTGTTGATACCTGTCTCTAAACCATGTTTTACAATCTAATTGATTATAGCAGATTAAACAGTTTTGGTGTTTAATAAAAAATTTAAAAAATCGATTCTTTGTTGATACCCGTCTCTAAACCATGTTTTACAATATAATTAATTATAGTAGAATAAACAGTTTTGGTGTTTAATAAAAAATTTAAAAAATCGATTCTTTGTTGATACCCGTCTCTAAACCATGTTTTACAACCTAATTGATTATAGCAGATTAAACAGTTTTGGTGTTTAATAACAAATTTAAAAAATCGATTCTTTGTTGATACCCACCTCTAAACCATGTTTTACATTTCTAATTGATTATAGCAGATTAAACAGTTTTGGTGTTTAATAAAAAATTTAAAAAATCGATTCTTTGTTGATACCCACCTCTAAACCATGTTTTACATTTCTAATTGATTATAGCAGATTAAACAGTTTTGGTGTTTAATAAAAAATTTAAAAAATCGATTCTTTGTTGATACCCGTCTCTAAACCATGTTTTACAATCTAATTGATTATAGCAGATTAATCAGTTTTGGTGTTTAATAAAAAATTTAAAAAATCGATTCTTTGTTGATACCCACCTCTAAACCATGTTTTACATTTCTAATTGATTATAGCAGATTAAACAGTTTTGGTGTTTAATAAAAAATTTAAAAAATCGATTCTTTGTTGATACCCGTCTCTAAACCATGTTTTACAATCTAATTGATTATAGCAGATTAAACAGTTTTGGTGTTTAATAAAAAATTTAAAAAATCGATTCTTTGTTGATACCCACCTCTAAACCATGTTTTACATTTCTAATTGATTATAGCAGATTAAACAGTTTTGGTGTTTAATAAAAAATTCAAAAAATCGATTCTTTGTTCATACTCATCTCTAAATCAAGATTGATTAGTGGTTAATATTTCCCAAAATGAAAAAGTTAAATTTTTTCATAATAATTTCAAAACTTTATAAAAAATAATTTCTGAACTAGGTATGTATGTATATTTTATATATCTTTTAACGAACACAAAGGTATAAAACATATGACAAAACTTCATATAAAGCGAATTCCATTACCTTATAAATTATATCGTCTGCATGTTATATACATACATACAAAATATGCGACTTGTAATTTGTACATATGAGTATTATATTGTACCAAATGAAAATTTGATTGTAAAAACTAGGGAAATTTTCTTCTTCAACAATTGAAAATTCTATTAATATTAGAAAATTTATTTCCGGCGATAGTATTGTTAGATACTAAAACAACTGAAAACTTTTAAAAGCAAAAAATTTGTGTTATTTTAAAACCACAGTTTTTGTTTTAATTATAATAGTTAAATCAATTTAATTAATTTTATTTAGTGAATTAAGAACCAATTTTCTGTTTTTAAGTATAATAGTGAATTAAGAACCAATTTTTTGTTTTTAAGTATAATAGTTAGTGAATTAAGAACCAATTTTTTTGTGTGTTTTTGATTTGTTTGTGTGAATTTTGCGTTATTTGAAAACAACAGTTTTTTTTGTTTTTTCGTTTTTTTTGGTTTGTGTGCGGTTTTTGATTGTTTTATTCACTGTTTTTGTTTTATTTGAAAACTACAGGTAAGCTGAAAAACACCTTTAATTCCTTTTTAGTATTAATTTTAACACTTGCTAGAAATTTTTAGCTGTACCTATAATACATTTATCATAAATTATAACTAGGGTTACCAATTTTTTTCTAATCTCGTGAATAAGCAAAAATAAAGTAGTTGAGAGAAAAAACTATTTTCAAAACTTAAATTTAAGTTGAGTAAAACATTTTTTTTTTTGTGTTTTAGCATATGCTAACACATTTTTTTTGTTATGTACGAATGTTTCAGCGCTAGTTTTACAATCTAAGTTCAGATTTAAATAATTCATTTTATATTAAAATTATAGAGGATCTATTTCTCTCTGCTTGCCACTTTACATTCATCACCGAAAAACTCTCTCAGTGAAAGCTAGGGTTGTGGAAACAGAGAACAAATAAGAAATAATTTTTTATATTTGGTATGCTATCACACGCGTTTTTGAGTATATATTGCCGTTTTTTCAATAGCATTTTTCTTTGCAAATACTTTGCTATTATTAATAAATTTTTCTGGATTTCTTTAAGTATATTATTTATTCAGAATATAGGTGAATCATTCATCTAAATATTTAATAAATCGTTTTGGTAATTACGTATCGAAAAGTTAAGTGTAATCATAGTCAGGATTTATGTAAAATAAAGTATTTTAGTATACTTTATTTTTATGCAAAAAAGTATGTTTGTGCAAAATAAAGTAGGATACTTTATTATAAAGTATGGTTGTCACATCAACTGGGCTCATATGCGTTACTGTTATTGCAAAGTGAAATGGTTTATTACAGTTTTGAGAAGAATTCGTGAGATTTTAATAGTATAGGAGAAAAATTGTCAATAGTGCACTCAACGTCTTATGACGGTAATGTCGAATGCTGTGTTAAATAAAAATTTTTAGGAAATTTTTACATTATGTACTAGGGCACATATTGCTAGCCGATATTATCACATGATAATAAACATATTGACCGAAACATGTCACAAAATTTTTTCAAAAAGTGGTATTTTTACGAAAATTTAATTAGGGTGTACACTAAAAATGAATATTGGTAGGTAGTATTATTTTTGATAATCAACATATATTTACCGAAACATGTCACAAAATTTTTTCAAAAAGTGGTATTTTTACGAAAATTTAATTAGGGTTCACACTAAATGAATATTGGTAGGTAGTATTATTTTTGATAATAAACACATATTTACCGAAACATATCACAAAATTCTCTATAAAAAAAAATTTTCACTAAAATGTCGGAAAACGACATTTCATAATACACGACCCAACAAACGGTGGAAATGATTCCAGATTACAAGAATTCTAGTTTAAACAATTTTCTTTTACAATTTTTAGAATTTACAGGATGGGCTAGGAGAATTCCGTGAATAAAATGTAAAATATTTTTTTCGCTCAAATTTAACCACGTTTTATGAATATTTGAAAATATAATTTTATTTTTAAAAGTTATAATAATATCTACAAGAAAGATGTGTTAGAATGCAAAAGTTAACCTTGAAAATAGCTTAGTCAGCACATTCCGTACATTTTTACATATGAAATCGTCGCCGCTTTGGAATGCATACATTGTATGTGTGTGTGTGTGTGTGTGTGTGTGTGTGTGTGTGTGTGTGTGTGTGTGTGTACGTATAAAGTTATATGACGTCATCAATCAAAAAGTATATAAATACGCGTGATAAACGGTTTTAAAACCATTACGTCTTTTGACTTCATAAAAATACAGGGTGCTTCGTGTCATCATATCGTATTTTTGCGAATTTTTAAAGTTAGCTTTTTATTTCAAAGTTTAATTTCTTAAATTTTATTACATTTTTTTTCAATATTGGTGAGTAAGAAACATTTAATAATAATTTCTATTTTTTGTATGCAACAACTTAAAACTAATACAATATTTTTTGTGTATTTAGGAAAAATGGCCTTATTCAACTGCGAAATGTGTCCAGCAGGATTCAACCGTCGAGACAACTTAACGCGGCATATGAAGACGAAACATGGCGACAATGGATCATCTTTTAAATGCAGTCAGTGTGGAGATACTTTTTCGAGAATGGATAATTTACATCGCCATGTGAAAAAATTCCATTCAACGGCTGCATTGTGTGCAAATGGTCTGGAGCAGCGCATGGCTAATGAACATGGACAACCCGCAACCAGCGTCGGACGTGATCATAAGCAGCCCTCAACTAGGAGCGGTCAAGTTTCGAGAAAGCGCGCAGCTGATGAAAAAAATGACGGTCCATCCAAAAAATCCAAAGTAGGTTGGCCAACAAAACGCTGTGAAGTATGCAACGTGGATATACCAATCTTATCTTTCAATGGGCATTTACGTAGTGCGGCCCACAAAAATAAATTATGCTGTGGAACTGGAAACGTTAATGTGGAAGCGATTAACAGCGCGTTCAAAACCAGAATAATCAGCTACCGGGTGAAGAGTTCTGAGTACTTCCAGTCCATTGAAGAATTTTTACAAGAAATTAAAGAAAATGTACTTCAGCTGCTGCATATGGAACTGGCAAAGCATACGTCATTTAAAACTAATTTCGAATTGTTTGGATTATATGCAAAATTCGACAAGGACGATAATTTACTACTGGATTTGAAGTCGTTCAACACCAGAAATGTTCCTGTTTGCGAATCCACCAACATGGAGGAAATTTATCAAAACATGGCGTCGACTGTAGTGCGCAAGAGCGAAGAATTCCAGGAACGAGACAGCGGCTGGTCGCTTTTGGAAGTCCGATATTTAGAAATGAACGTTAATAAATACAATCCGCTTCGAGCTTCATCATATATCGAGCTTCTGGCATGGATCAAGCGAAAGAACGCGGTCGCTAATGTGCAGAATGAAGACCAGGCTTGCTTCGCATGAGCAATAACATCAGCCTTACATCCAGTCGATCATGGTAATCACCCGCATCGAGTCGCATCATATCCACATTATTCGACAATTTTAAATTTCGACGATATTGAGTTTCCTGTCAAAATCAAAGACATAAAATTATTCGAATCGCTCAACAACATCAGCGTTAATGTTTATGGACTGGAAGGGAAGAGTATTGTTAGACCGCTGCATTACACCAAGGAAAAACGGAACACTCATGTGAATCTGCTGTACATTGAAAATGGCGAAACCAGTCACTACTGCTGGATTAAAAATCTAAGCAGATTAGTGAGTAATCAGCTGACTAAACGTGAACATAAGCAGTGGATTTGTGATGGGTGTCTCCAATTCTTTCGTACTGAAGAACGGCTTCTCGAACATGTTAAAGAAGACTGCAACAAAGTCCGCACTGTAATACCAAGACCTGACACAGACAGCATTTTGAAATTTCAAAATTATGCCAAACAGATGCGCGTCCCGTTTACGATCTACGCGGACTTCGAATCCATATTAAAACCATGCGACACATGCGTACCGAATCCTGACGGATCGTTTACGAACACCACGCATATCCACGAACCATTCAGCTTCGCATATTACATCAAGTGTTCGTATGATGAATCATTAAACAAATTCGAAACGTAGGGTAGACCGGGGTCATTTGGGCAATGAAATTTGTACGAGGTAATTTGAGCAACGATAAATATAAATATAAAAACTTAAATATATATTATAAATAAAAATTGTATACGGTAGACCGGGGTTATTTGGGCAATGAAATTTGTACGAGGTAATTTGAGCAACGATAAATATAAATATAAAAACTTAAATATATATTATAAATAAAAATTGAATAATAAAATTTTTTAATTATGTAGATATTATTTTCAAAATAAAAATTATAAAATTAAAAATAATGTTTTATTATATATTATTTACCCTTTATTCACTAACAAATATATTAAGAAATATAAAGTATTATTTTTATATTATTATACAACATTTAAAACTTCTGAATATAAAGAATATATTGGATGGATAATTAATAGGATAAATTGGATGTGGAAAGTATATTTAGAGGTAAATATAAAATAAAAAAAAAGCTTTTAAGTACAGTAATAAAAAATATTTATTAATAAATGAAATTAGAATTATACATTATTATTACTGGTATTACTTATAAAACTATATATTTTTACAAATATCGTATCCACAATCAGACAACGATCATACCATGTTGAAAACACCGGTTCTCGTTCGATCACCGAAGTTAAGCAACATCGGGCATGGTAAGTACTTTCATGGGTGACCAGTTATGGAACGCCATGTGTTGTTGTCAATAGTTTTCCTTTTTTTATCATCTATAAATAATAGATAAAATTAGCTAACAGGTTAAATTGGTAACACTTATTGTTAAAAACATTAATCTACATAAAATAAAAGTTAATAGGTTAAATTGGTAACACTTATTGTTAAAAACATTAATCTACATAAAATAAAAGTTAATAGGTTAAATTGGTAACACTTATTGTTAAAAACATTAATCTACATAAAATAAAAGTTAATAGGTTAAATTAGTATTAGCCATTGTTAAATAATAATAATATATAATTATTATTAAATATTTAGTTATTTAAAAAGCCCTTAAAAGTATTTCTAATAATACTTTTAAGGGCTTTATCATATAATAATAATAGATATAATTATTTAATAGGTTAAATTAGTATTAGCCATTGTTAATTAATAATAATATATAATTATTATTAAAAATTTAG